>CATKWJ010000914.1:0-26409 GCA_949825065.1 Odontocerum albicorne
AAGTTTATTGTCAAACAGTAATTAAAGAAACTTATACAATCCAAAACACGTTAAAATGAGGCGTATGACCGAAACTAGGCTCAAAGGTATTCTAGTATCCGTTTATAGATATTTAAAGGATAATAGTAAAATTAACAGCGCCTTACAAGCAGATGCGTGTTTTTAACTTGTTCTCTCATTTTTGAAATTCCTTACAAGAGAAGAGAAAGGAAATTCTACGTAAAAAATGTACGTGAACCCTAGATTTATTTATGTATTTATTCATATTAACTTAAACCATTTTTTTCGTACTCGTACCACTTTAACCCAAAAGTCTTATGTATAGGCATGAAAGTAAGGAAAACCAAATTTTCCAATTAATATTATCAGCAAAATATTGAAGAATTTAGAATGCACTATGTGATACAAGAAAAATGTCTGGAGAGTTTCTTTAACTTGGTTTTACAAATTCTCAAATATTTTTTTTTCAATAGTTAAAATTTTAATGCATTTAATCTGCTGGTTGTTTTAGACACATGCCTTTCTTTTCCCGTACACTATAGAAATTTTCTGTTTTGAAATAAATTCTGGTTAAAAACAATCTATAACAAGTGTCTCAGCTTGTTATTTCTTACAGAACTTAAAGAATCTCTAGTGTCCTCGAAGAAACAAAATGTTGTGCCATCGATTATTTCGTGATTATTATTATCCTCCAATAATTCAACAACATCAATGCAAATCTCTGCTCTCCGTAAGGTATACCTTTTATACTTTTTTTAAAATAAATCAAACCACTCTGTTCTCGTGTACATGTTAATGCAATATTTACTAGAGTGGCTTGTTACATGCCTTATATGTTTCAGTTTTATTATTTGAATAGTTTTTATTTTCATTTACATATAAAATCTATGCTCGTTTTACACATTCTTCTTTGTATTTCTCTACACTAATTTAAAGCAATTTTTGCACGTACTAAGGGCATCATAACATATATTTGTAACCGATTTAAAAGTCTTTGAAATATGAAGTGAGTCTATGTACATTTATTTGCGAAATTGAAGTTAATATCAAACGGCGTAGTGCAATTAGTAAAAAAAAAAATCTACTTTACTTTTTAAATTTATTTTACAGCACCGGTACTTAAATTTTATTTGATAATTTTTATCTTACTTATTTAATGAAAAAAATATTTAAAAAAAAATAAAGGTTTAAAAAATATTTTTATTCATATTTTCCAGTTTAGTTATTTCAAAGTTAGAAATTCTAAAAATCGCTAATTGAAAAGGTTAAAAAACTCTGAAAACACATACGAAAATAGAAGTCATTAAACGTTTCCCATATTTTCTTAAACCCATACATCAAAAAGTCCATAACATTTTTATTGCATTTCGAAAAAATCCTGGGATATTTGAAAATTCTGTTTACGCTGTGTTGTAATTTTATACGTCCTCATTGTGAGTAAAAGGGCTGAGATCTTATACAGGAATTAATTCACGGGGAATGAGTGATGAGAGGGAATACGTCTCACTGAGTAATTACTCATTCATATATAATTGCAGGACTTTTATAAAATAAAATCTCATATCTCATGTAACTTGAGTTTGGTTATTTGAGAGTTTTAGCTATATACTTTCATTTTTTTCAAAAGGAAATAAATTTGAACCATTTTCATTTTTTATGTACGAGAGTACAAAATAACTGACGATAAATTTATTCTAAAGTTTAAGACCGAAAAAATACATTGGTTCTTAAGTAGTTACCATTATGATACATATACGTTAAAAAATAATATGATAGTTCAACCAGTAAAATAGAAACTCTAACTTTTTCTTTCAAATATTATTTAAGAAATAAAAGCCGTAGAAAAAGCTTTTTTAAGATAAGAAATTGATGCTGTTAAAAAAAATATTTTTGAAAATAATTTCTTTCGTTACTTTATAAATGACGTAAAATTAATAAAATATATATTCAATACGAATTAATACTAAAAACATGCAAAAATTGAGTAATTTTTCTTTTTCTCATTTGCTTTAAACCATAAATTTGAGAAATATCTAATTGTTACAGTATATCAAATATAAAAAAATAACGAGTCGAACTACAAATGTCATACATAATCCTTAATATTATTTTTTCATACAACTGAAAATAAATCTCCAATCAAGGATTTTTATGTTTTTTATGCTTGTCCTGTCCACGGCTCGAATTAAGAGGATAAAATCAACTCTGCATTTGAAACTAGTTTCAGGAACTTTCAGTCTAAACGGTTTTTTGTGGCATTTTTTTCAGATACAGAAATGTTTGCGGCACATATCAAACCCATTTTGTTCACAATCCATACTCATAATAGCACAAAGGAAACTCGATAGCTTTAAAAATGTTTTTGGTTATAAATTAAATCATGCATTTTATGAATGTTTATTTAATTGAAGATTGTTTTTCATGAAGAAAATTTTATTACACAATATCTAAGTAAGATTAAAAGTAAAATTAAAAGAATAAGGGAAAAGATCAATATTTTTTTATATGCAGAGTTAAAATTGTATGAAAAAGGTGCCGTGAGTTCTGTTCCTATTCCAGTGGTCTTAAACCCGAAGGCTTGACTTATGGAGTCAAAGACAATGTTGACTCCCGGTCTATGGTAGCTCCTTATTATAATCACTACGTCAATTCGAATATGTTGAGGGGTACCAACAAATAAATAAAGATAAAGGTATATTTTATCAATAAAACCAACTTTATCCCACCTAAATCACGCTGTTATTTATCCATCTTTTAAGTTTCCGGTGAATTGAGAATAGAATACAAAATTCAATTTTAAGAAAATTATAAAAATAAATTTTCATAAGATAAATCGAATGGCTAGCAAAACAAATAACGAATAATATTTTATCAATGTAAAGAAAAGCCGGTATTACCTTTATACTTTGTATTGCAACTTTCCCGCATTTCTACGAGTATATTTACGAGTACCACATGCATATTTAATAAGAAAAACTCAGCTAGAAAATTTATTGTAGTTACCATTATGGTACATTATACGTTTAAAAGTAATATGATAGTTCCACCAGTAAAATAGAAACTATATTTGTGATTGTGATGGTTTAAAATATTTATTGTAGTTACCATTATGGTACATTATACGTTTAAAAGTAATATGATAGTTCCACCAGTAAAATAGAAACTATATTTGTGATTGTGATGGTTTAAAATATTTATTGTAGTTACCATTATGGTACATTATACGTTTAAAAGTAATATGATAGTTCCACCAGCAAAATAGAAACTATATTTGTGATTGTGATGGTTTAAAATATTTATTGTAGTTACCATTATGGTACATTATACGTTTAAAAGTAATATGATAGTTCCACCAGTAAAATAGAAACTATATTTGTGATTGTGATGGTTTAAAATATTTATTGTAGTTACCATTATGGTACATTATACGTTTAAAAGTAATATGATAGTTCCACCAGTAAAATAGAAACTATATTTGTGATTGTGATGGTTTAAAATATTTATTGTAGTTACCATTATGGTACATTATACGTTTAAAAGTAATATGATAGTTCCACCAGTAAAATAGAAACTATATTTGTGATTGTGATGGTTTAAAATATTTATTGTAGTTACCATTATGGTACATTATACGTTTAAAAGTAATATGATAGTTCCACCAGTAAAATAGAAACTATATTTGTGATTGTGATGGTTTAAAATATTTAAAACATTTAACATAAATGGTTTTCGTGAATGTTAGGTATTCACATTGCTAATTTGTGATTGTGACTGTTTAAAATATTTATAACATTTAACATAAATGATTTTCATGAATTTTAGGTATTCACATTGCTAATTTTTCTAGTAGTGAAGTTTTCAAAAATAATCTTCTATCAAGTCTTGATATGTAACACTCTCTTTCCTTATTAGGTTAATGCCCGTTCTAAGGATTTCAGTTTTATAAAAGTTTTTTTTGTAAAAATATTTATTAATAAATATGTTAATTATTCCACTAACTATATTATCATCTCTTAAAGTATTTCTACTTCCTATCTTCAAGGCTCATTTCAAGTGGAATAACTTGAGTTTGTTACAATAGCAATAAATGCTTAACTCCTAATACTGTAATTTTTTTTATCGAAAGCGTATATTGTCTACTTGCTCTGAAATTGTTTGCCTCTGTAATAAAGTTTGCAAACTTTGAAAACACAAAATAATACTTTTAACTATGAAACAAGACCACTGAAGAGAGCCTCGATACTGGAAGTAGAAACACATATAAACGGAGGTTATTGTTATTAGTGGTATAACAAAGTAATTAATTATTACATACACACCATCACGTCGTCTCTTTGTCAGGACTGGGAGAGAAAATAGAACACTGGACTTTCCTACCACGGCACACATCTTCACCTCTTCCAAGGCCATACACCTTCTCATAAAACTCCAACAATGTATCTAACACTTAAGATTCCATTTTTAAATAAATATAATTTATTTGATTTAACCGTACTTTCCTTGATTTTGCTCCTTCATGATCTTCACTTCATTGTGTATTTGGTTTTTTTAGAATTTCTTCAATCATTTGTCGCACATGTACAAACTATCGCAGAGTGATCCCTTTCATCTTATTCAAGCTTACATTCTCAGTTACTTTATTATAAAATATTCTCATATGAAGTCGTGTTAAGTTAAAGGGGAAATATTTAATAAAAAAATAAAGAATTCAATACTATCACCCAAAAAAATTTAATTTTCGTAATCATTTGTTCAAATGTGTCACCTAATACACTTGTTCAACCATCTCTCATATTAAAATTCACTAAAACGTTAATTCAAATACTAAATAAATAACAATATACTGTAATACTAGTTTATTCCTCCAGACGATGAATAATATAATATAGAAAATGATACTTTACTATTAGTACACAACACTAAAACGGAGTAAGCCTTATAAGATTCTCAGCAATTCTGGATGGTTATACAACAAAGCTGATATTTCTTAGATGAGGAAGCACGGGAATCTCTGTAATATGATACTATGTATCTTACGAGTGGATTAAGTTACATATTGTACTTGAAATAAACCTTTGAATTTCGTAAATTACTTAAATGTGTCAGAAAACTTTGAATTACACTAGAAGTATTTTCATTTGTTGATAAACAGTAACATAAGTTATTATCACTTTTTCAGATTATAACGAGTAACGTACACAATAATGCTTCAAAAATAAATAAAAAGAACTATGACAAATAAAATACAATAAAAAATAGAGTTTTTATATGCGACGACCTGACAACCACAACCATGTTGGTAAGACGCCTGTCTTCAGTTCTCGTTCATTTGAATTCTATTGATTTAACTCAAGGTCTCGAACATATTTTTGGTGGGCTGGAAAAGTTCCTGGCGGGCCTGATTTCCACGTGGTAATAAAACCACCGGATTGTTAATGTAATACTATGTAATACAATACAATACATGGTTAGATTAGTTTGATGATTTTCACGGTTGTTTTCAACTAGTTTCAAATGTTTTTATTTATTTATAAATAAACGGCATAATGTACTTTCAAAAATTACAAAAAATATAATGGAGCCAGTAGAGAGTGCTCAACACATTAAATTTGACAGAATATACAAAAAAAATGAATAATAAAAAAGAAATCCATCCATCATTTAAGCAATTTAACACAGCACTTACTCTGAATTTTTTTTTTCAGAATAATTGCTGTGCTAAATTGCTTAAATGATGGCCAATGCTTCGAAAGTTTCTTCATCTTGAGGACAATTTCAAAACATCAGGTTAATTCTTTAATATTTATTTTGATATCGACTTAAAGATTAATGCAGCAACGTTTTAAAAAAATTGGCCGCCATAAAGACAACTCAACAAATCACAGACTCATATTAAATCTGTTTACTCGTATATATGGCATTTTATTTTCTAAAACGTTACGGTCATTTACTGAGGAAGAAAAATATTTATTTATATTTACCTTCAGGAGTTCAATATGATAAATAAAGGAAAAATATTCAACATTTATAATTATACGTTAAGGATAAAATAAATTTTTCAAAGTCAAAACCGCGAACTGATGTCTACAACAATGTCTTACATGATTTTGAATTTAATTTATTCACTTATAAATTGAAACTTTTCCATGAAATTGTTGGTTTTTCTCTTTATTTTCAAATTATATTTTATTTAAAAAAAAATTACCTGAGCGACGCAGGCGAGAAAAATGGAAAAAAGTACATTTTTATTTCGAGCAAAACCTTCGTCTCTCCGTCAACAATCACATCCAGATTTCCCAATACAATTTCATTTCCAACCTAGGTAATGCAATGATTTCTGGCAAGGGACCAAAAAAATATCATATAACATTCGAAACACCTCCCAACTCAGGGCCGTATAAATATAGAAAAAAAACAAGCTGTTGCTTCTTCAACACACAAAATGATTATAAAAATAAATAAGAAAATATATAAGGACTAGTGGCAAAGACTTTAAATAAGATAATTATATACAAACATATAATGGTATGTAGGGCAGAATGCTAAACTTTCCCATCTCGACACATTATGTATATATTTCACCTCTTATACATCCATATACTTTTTTGTACAGATCTTGCGACATCTCTTCTTACATATCCTTCTTTCAAAATATAATTCACTTGATCCAACCATGATTTCCTTGATATTTTTTCACCCCGCCTTCTACTCATATTGGCAGTGTATATTTGTCTTGTTAGTCTTAGTACACTCAGTGTACTCTTATTCATCTTTCTTCACACATCTGCCTCAAGTTCACACCAATCCCTAGTCATTTAATTTCCTACTGTTTCTTACAATTTCACTCCATATATTTGTCTAAGTTCACATCATTCTACAGAATTAATTTGGCTTTTTTCAGTCTTTTTCACGCTCGCTTTTTACTCCCGTACCAAAATTAATAATACCAATTAAACTACAGTAAGTTATTATTCTGCAATCAAATGTCATGAAAAGTGTGTGAAGACAATAACCCAGTATGAGATTCCTGTCATATAATTCATAGATTAAAGTCAACACCGTTTTGAATTCATGAATATAAGCTACAACAATATAAATGAGACCATTAACTGGGAAAGGAATCTATAAAGGAAAAGAAAATTGGAAATGAAACACGTAATATTACTAATTTTAAATTTTTAAACAGCCCAATGACAGAGAGTCGAACATACGAGTACATTTGAAACTGGTTTCGGAAAATAATAAAGAACTGCGTAAAAAGGATAACAAGGAACAGGAAAGTAGATAAATCATATCTACTTGAGCACTTAATGTGTATCAGATATAGTCCTACTTGGTGGTCCCACTATTACAATTCATTTCCTTCGTATCCTCCACATCTTGTTATACAGCTCCTTATATTGCTGATACTCCTTCCGTTACCACATTCTAAAATTTCATTACTTGGTTCAACCATACCTTCCTCGGCTATTCACGACTCACTTTTATACTTGCACTTTAAATTTAATTTTTCAGATTTCGTCACCCATCCGTTCTAAATATTCAAACTACCTCAATGTGCTATTTTCCCCTCAACTCAACATATAATTTAAGATCTCACATTTATATTTCATCATAACTTTTCTTAATCTGTCACACATCGACACTTCATATATTCTTCTCATTGCACGTTTTTTATGTATATATACATACAAATATATTTTCAAACCGACCATGACGACCGAATAGGCGGTATAACCTTAACATCTGTACAGCAGTAAAATCCTTACTTCCAATACCATCATAAATACCTGTACATAACAAGAGAAGGAAAACTCGAAACAATTACTAAAAAACCTCATATCAACCCGCTTGGGCAGCGTGGTATGAAAGGCTACAACGCAGTAGCTTGCCCACCCCCTCCAGCATGAACTTGGAGAGGCCTAAATCCTGCAGTGGATGGGTACAGGCTGATGATGATGATGATGATATTTTCAAACCATTTTTCAAATAATTTGTATGATCAAAAATAATGATTTGTTGACTGAAAATATTAAAAATTATTTTACGCTTGCTTTGTCCTTCTTACTTCCTCGCATCGGCCCCGTGCGAGCGTCAAGTATAACCCCTGGAAGGGCAGACCTGACGTGGGCAGGCAGGTATTTGAAGGGTTTTTCAGGTAAGAGCGGCTGGAAATGTGGACAGAAACTTATTTGGAGTGGAGTAGGTCTGCGGCGAGAGTTGGGTGTCAAATAGCACACGACTTCACCCTCTGCCTGCTTTCACTGCCGCACCCTCGCTAGGGGTAACGCCGCCTCTGTGTTTGAACTTCATATGCCGTTCGTAAAATAAATAATTACTGTCATTATTGAAAAACACACATGAATCATAATGCCATATATCTCAAGTCATATTGTATTGAACTGAATTGAATAATATTATAAAACAAATTTATTTTAAACAGTCCTATTTGGTGTGAGTGTTAAAATTTCATAATACGAAAAACAAGAGAATAATATTTATTCGATCACCAGTGGCAGTGAAACTGTTAATCTTCTGCCAAAATGAAATTTACCCATCTGTCACAGATGTGATCAAATTTCTTATAACGAATAATGAAACTGCATTATTTTTGTTTGATCACCGTCGGATATGGAATTTGAAAGCTTCTGGAATAACACATTTGTTTATTTAGGTAAAATAAAGTATTTTGATTTGAACGCAATTAACTTAAATCAATCAGTTAACATTATAAATCTTAATTGTATTCTTATATAAATAGTTCTTAAATTTATCCTCGACATTTAAAACACGTTGATAGCAAAAAAGTTAGGACGCTTTCAACTTCGCTCGTGACATTTTGTAAAAAAATTGAAACTTTTGTATTAAAAGTTATTATCGTTTTATAATTTGGATTTTTGGGAGCCCAAAGTCATCGCATATTCTCATGGGTTAGTTATGGGCCTTTTTATTTTTTTCCACCTCGAATACCATATATTTTGGAAACAAGTATAAGTAATTTAAAAATAAAGACTTAGATATTAAAAATACTTATTGCTTTACCATATCATATATAAGTATATAGCTAGTTTAAAAAGCATATACTTAATTATATTTTATTAACTAAATTTGAATTCCAGAGTGTTTTTGTTCTCAGGACCAGCTCGGGTATTGAACCTTAAATTTTCTGGCAAAATACATTTGTCCTTCTCAAGGTCACAGGGATCGTCAAATTGTTTATGCCGTTTTCAAACTCTGCCATTTTTAAAACCAAGACCACAGAACTTTATTTCTAATACTATTTATAGAAATTAGTCATTTATCTGTTTTTTAAAATTAAATTACTAGGGTTTTTTTTTAAATCTGTCATGGATTGAAATAGTTTAATGTATCTGAAAGTCGGAAAGTTGAAAGAGATTGCTGTATTGCAAAAAAATTATACAGGTGTACCATGCTTAACCATACATGTACACAAAATAATAAAATAAAATATTATTTTACCTCGAGCCATTTTATTTAAAACGTCAATTAGCCTATTTTGAAGACCAATCGAGTTTGTAGTCTGATTTGCATCGATTAATTTTGAAAACAAGTAACGAATCGTAGAACAAAAACCTGGAATATGATCTGAATACGGCAGTCTATTAGATAAGGTGTTATTGTGCCTCGCACACACTTCACATAGGGAAACTGTGCCCCTGTTCTCATCTCCATTTTCCTTAACTATCCAGCTTTGTTTATTTAGTTGTTGGGCCTGAACCAAACTATGGATTCAATTAGTTAAGAGCGCCTTCTTGTTGGTGATGCATTGGACGAAGTTTCACAATTTGCATTATCGTTTCAACAGTTTTGCGGATATCCTGTGGCTTAAGCAGGACAACTGATACTTACTTCAGATTAATAATGTTGTCGACTTTAAGACTCGCAATCGGTAAAGGTATACAAATTTAATTTTCATTTCTGCTTTCTCGATATTTGAAGATTATTTGTAACCTTTGTTACACTATTTATTGTGCTTTATAAAAAAAATTCAAATGAGTTATATTTTTTAAATAAACGCACGAGATAAGCATGTTTTATTGAATTAAAAACTGGAAGGACTTAAGGGCTGAAAACAATATTTTTTCCTGGCCACGCTTTTTTATATGTATGATTCAAACAGTCAAATTTGTTAAAAAGTACCAACTGAATGACGGAAAGAATATTTGTTGTAAACCCATGACCACTGTATAAACATATTCTATCTGTTTGTTTGTTAATCGACGTCTTGTATTTTTTTAATTGTTTTCCTTTTTTTTTAATTTTATTATTGTTTGTTTCGTGAATCTGAATATTTCTATAAAAAATACTTGTAACCAACTACTCATGCTGCTAACACTTGTTATTAGGGTATTGATTTCTTGTTTTTGCACATTCTTCCGTATTTCTGAATAGTTCAATATAAATTGTATTTTAATTGACAATGTTGCTAACATCTGTTATTGAAATATTGATTCATTGTTTTCTTTACCATGCGTACTGATATTTTGTATTTCCTTCCTTCATATCAATATCCATTTTATATTCCTATCAAAATGAAATTTAATAAATACATAAAATTTTTCCTATTCTTCTTTTGCAATTCTTATTTTCATAAAATTCTCCTTCTTTATTTTGCAATTTTTAATGAACTTTCTTATATCATATTAATAATGCCACCTTAATGGGGCTAAACTCGAGTAAAAATTGGCCTTCAAAACCAAAGTAAGATGATCTTTGTAGCCTAGTTAGCAACACGAAATTAATGCCCGTTGAAACCAAGGTTTGAAACGATTTTAGGCTGATTTTTAATTGGGGTATTTTTAATATCTCTCTAGTTAGTAAGAAAAAAGGTGGCCAAGCGATAATAAGCCTGCCAAGTTGTATATTTAACGAAAGTGTTATACAATAACACACAATAAGAAAATAAAATCAATATTATATTACCACACACACAAATCTGCACACCAGCACATACTCGTACGTAGACACATTAATTCAAACAATCACAAACGCATCGATATGATAAGGGGACCAAATTTCAGACGCAAATATGGGGATTTACCTATAATAGGTAAAATCAATTGTGCCTAATTAAAATCCATCCATGCTTTTACTTAAACCTTAAAGTCTATTTGTTTTCAAGTGGGTAAGCTTTTCGTGAGATGAAGATAGTTTGGATAAGCTGGTAGTAACCTGAAATGTCGAGGAGCGGCCAGTAAGAGAACAGGTTCAAGCAAGGTGGATAGACCAAATTAAAGAAATGACTTAATTTCATGGCTCAGAACCAGGAGCAGTCGAGTCGAAACATCCGCTTAGTTCTGGATCATCAGGTGACCATGGCACTTGGACATGAATAAAATGACTTAAATTAAAAAAATCAATCAACGAAGGTTTATTTTTTAAAGAACAATTCAATTTGTTGCATACACCATTAAATCTAGGGACTAATTCATAATTGCAAATATAATCATTTAGAAGGTAGACCTTCTAGAAGTTGTTATTCGAGATTTGAACCCAGCAGTATTGACATTAAAAATATTACGAAAGGAAATACATATAAGTTAAGAAAAACATATTCGGTAAGAAAACCGCAAATAACTTACCAACGGAAGACGAACTCGTACTTACTAGGAAACCTTTGATGAAACCACCCAAAAAAGCTGTTTTCAAGTGCTTTCTAAAATTATCTCTTAAAAATATTCAAAATAAAATATGTTGGCTTAATCAACGAATTGCACACTAAAAAGTTCGTGTTTTTAGCATAATTTATTCCTTAAATAAATTCATAGTAAATTTGCTTTGAAAACTTATCCAATTATGGATGTTTAGTATGATAAATTCTTTTAAACAAGTTTGAACTTTGTTCTACTTTCGTTATGCTTTTCATCCCGGAATCGTCAGCTCCAGTGACTTCAAATAAACAAAATTAAGGAAACTTGAAGATATTTTCTTATTCCTTTGATCTAATAGCATGAAGAAGTATTGCCATTGCAGATATTAGATTGTATTACTTTATCTGAAAATATCACAAAGTTTGAAATCATTATACGAAGAACCCCAGTTATTATGGTCATTTGTTATAAAATTTGGGAATACAAGTTCCTCAAAAATAAGAATTTTGAGAGAGTTTCACGTAATTTTGATTATTCACTGTCGGCTTCGAAAAACTATTTCTTCCGTCTATCAGACACGTAAAAGCAATTACTAGTCTAATGTATTCGAAATTTTCACTGCTTTTTTCTACTAGTTTCAAATGTATTTTGAACTAATTGCCGTGTTCATTTGGTACACTGACATTTCAAAGACGTTGCAGCCTCCATCCACAGGGCGATGTCAAAAAAACATTTACTACTACTGGCCAAGGTCAGCTATAATTTAAATTTACTAAAAAATATGGACAATCTTTGTGGGCTTATAAACATTCTACGAACATAGAGGTTGCGAGTTCGATCCCATATTATTTAAATGGACTTCAGTGTGATTTTCACTTCAGGGCTCTTAAACATCTTTCAGGCTAGGTTAGATTAGTAATTCTGCCAGGTTGTCTGTGTACAACGAAAGTAATACAATACAACTCAACTTGGCGACATCTCCGAAAAATAATTTTAATTAAAACGAGTGTTATTTCAAAATTCGTGTCTTTTTCAAATTCTGATAAGTGCTAAATGATATTTGCATTCAGAACAATGCTTTACAAATAAAACATGTATTACAAATAAAACATGTAACCTGAGGTGGTATATGTGGGTTTACTTTTTATTTTATTTTCTGCCATATGTTTTTTATTTATTTTTTAATCTACACATGCGGGGATGGGGGCTGGAAGCCCCCCGATGCCCTTGCGGGCAGACTCGCCCTACATTGGTGGGGTGTATCTCGGCCGGGGGAATGTTTGTGGGATGAGCCCGGACCTTTTAATGTCTTCTCTCTTGAATGTATTTTTTTTCTCTTTTTATTACATGTTCAAGGGTGTGGGCTGAAAAACATCTGGTGTCCCCGTGGCTGGGCTCGCCTTATATTGGTGGGGTGTATCTTGGCCGGGGGGTTGTTATTTGATAAGCCCAGACCTTTTGATATCTTCTGTTTGTTAATGCATTATCTTTTTAATGTGTTCTTGAAATGTGTCTAAATGTATTATGTACATACTATGTTGCTATCAATAAACCTGTATTTATTTTCAAAAATACAATTTATCCGTTTTTATAGTAACAAGGACTTTCAGCTTTAATATTTTTAATTTGCAAATTAAGTGTCTTTCGAGAAATCATAATATTTTATTTGATTAACTACTCACAAAAGTACTTAACACTAAAACATTAAAAAAAAGTTGGCCTTACAATACATTAAAAAAATATTTTATTTTATGAATAACACAAGTTACATATTATTTTTCTTCAAAACACAAATTTAGAGGATCATTATACGAGTATTACTCAAATAATTTTCTTCATTTAAGATTTTTTTTCCGTATTTGATAATTTTCTCCTTGTCCTATTTACCAGCTCCGGAACACGACGAAGCAATAAAAATCTTCCGCTAAGTGTTCACTCTATGAAAAATAGAAAAAAGCGGAGAGCAAAAGAATATAAAAATACAAAGAAAAGTACTCTTGCCGCGGGGTTTCCATTCAAGTTCTCAATAGGAATGAAATCGCCGCTAACGAACCAAATAATTGAAAGACACATCGACCTACACACGACCTCTTACTGAGTGTAATAGTTTACGTATTATGTGACAATATAATGGCTCATCGTTATCATCAGGATTTTTATATTTCAGAAATGACGACAAGCATGCCTTTGATGGGTAGACACTTATCTTCTACCCAGGAGTTTCAGGCGTGATTTCTGATGGAATTTAAAGACAAAAATTGGAAAAAAAAAAAACGCTAGTCTTGATAACAATTTACTCGTGACATTATTGTTGCATTCGACATATGATAGTGTTACTAACACGTACGACAACGTGTTACGTTTCTACTCAAATGATTGCAAGGTTTGTCGGTGGCCGTGGTCTAGCGTTTAGCATTCACGCTGAGCAAGTGAGTACACCAGATTCGATTCCTAACAGATTCAATTCCGAGCTCTTAGGCCATTTCACACCAGAACTTATTTTTTTATAGTTTGTATGCTGCGTACTATAAATTCTTAGATTGCTTTAAAAACACAAAAATAGCGCTATATAAAACTGTGACTGAATGGTGGCATCAGATCAAACTTTCCAATCGTCTTGATAGTTTAGTCTCCTTGTCATGGGATCTTTGGATTTGATCTGTGAAAACTGTGTACTCTTGAAACCAATAAATACATCAGCGTTTTCCATTCGCAAGATGGCTGACAATCATACTCGATCACGTGGGATAATCTATCGATATATGTTCCAAGGATAATTTAAACTTTAAATTTTAAAGGGACCAAAGACAATTTTGTGTCTCATAATATCTACAGGCTGCTCTTTTCAGACTGCGTATATCACTAATGCGAGTATGTTAAAGAGTACTACAGAATTTAATATTTCATAAATATTTTAACATTAAAATAAAAAAACATAGAAGAACAGCCTATAACCATCACAATAAGGATGATACGCTAGATGTGATTGGGTTACGGATCGAGGAAACCCGTGATGGCTAGTTATGGGCTTTATTTTTAGTTCGTTTATTTAACTTACATCTACCAACCGTTTGGTGCATGATCGCGCGGTAACGTACTGAACTTCCGTGCGGAAGGTGGTCGGTTCAAACCCCATGCTGTACTACTCCACTCGAAAAACACCAGTATTTTTTCCTCCATGTTTTCCAAGGTATTAAGACACCTATGACTTCGGCATATCTATTCGTCCAAATTTAAAAAAAAAACATGCCGGTGTGCTCCAATCGTCTCACTTCGGTTTACCATCGGATCCAGCACAGTGGTGTAGCCAGTGAGTTTTCTAAGCAACAGCTCACTCATTAAAAACAAACTCCACGGCAGAGCTTCGCTTTCCAACTGAATTGACGTTAGAATGGCAAGGGAATACTCGACAACGAGGCCTAGTAACAACAACGAGCAAAAAACATACGAGAATTTACATTTCCTTTGTTTTTAAATTGAACAATATTTGAGTATATTCTTAACATACCACTAACGGCCAAAAGTTTTCGGTCTGAATAATGTAGAGCGTGTGTAAACAGACACCACGCTAGCTACGTCCACCACTACGGTCAGGCGATGTTGCAGTTAAAATTTGATACATCTACTCTCAGTAGTAAGTTAGCTCAATCCGATAAAAGACTCGTTGTTTCGTTACATTCTAAAATGTTAAAAATGGAATATAGTTCGGTTATCAATTTGTTTTCAAAAGAAGGGAAAAGCCCTACCGAAATTAACTCACCCTTAGATGCTGTCTACGGAGACTCTTTTTCACCACGTTCCACGGTGAAAAATTTGACCGTAAACTTTTGGAGCTTATTATGTGTAAAACACATTGAAAACGAAAAGTTTGGAAGCTATTATCTCATTTTGTATTTTAAGGCATGTAGTTGAAAAGTATTGAAACCTTTGTAATTTAAATTAATTAGATTTTTTGGCAATTTTGGTTTTTAGAAGCTGAAAGTCATTACGACTTCTCGTTGGGTAATTATGAACCTTCTTATTGTATCAAGAACTCAACGAATCATACATCTTACACCATACACTGGCGTTACAATAAATAGGGAAATTCGTAGTCTAGGCCTAAAGTCAGAGTATAGAGGGGCATTGGTTATGGACTAACCTGGTTGGAGGTGTTTTATGATAATCCTGTGTTGCTGATGAAATAAACGTAAGGTGATGATGAGAAAACGGCATATTTCATATATAGCTTATTACATGAACTAAAGTCACTGCCACCGAGTTGGCATTTAGTGAAAAGTTATTTAAAAAATAATATGAAATTGAAATAAAACAAGAAATTTTATTTTTTATAACTTATTTGGTAATAAACCATTTAAGATGTAGGTAACGAATGCTATTTCATAAATAAAATTTGATTAAAACTACACTTTTTATATATTTATTTAACTTTCAACTAATTATATCAAATGTGCTTACTTATTTTGGCATGATGCTAAAACAAAGGTAAGACTTTATGTAAATTCTCGTGTTCTATTTGTCATGTGCTGACTTTTGTCCAAGGATTTTGGTTTTGAATTCCAATTTTTTTATTCATTATACCTTATATATTTATTGAACATTCTTAAGATAAATATAATTATATGACACTTGCTAATTTGCGTTAAATATTCAGGATTCAACAAACTGGGCCATTTATTTCCCGTTTTTTTTATCAAACATCATTTCATCAGTATTTTCGTTTCAATTTAATGTAATTCTGGTCCAGATTATAATAAATAAATTAAGACCTCATCAAATTATTTTCTGGTGTAAGTGATAAACACGGTTGATAGTGTGTGGTTGTTAATAAAATGCATCTGAAATGCCGAGGTACGAGGCAAAATACATTTCGCTGGGATTAAATGCACTGACTAGAATATCATTAACCATTCTGACCTAACAAAGTTCTACAAAGCTGAAGTTGGAAGCTTTGATAAAAAAATTGTTTAACTTTATCTGAAGGTGTTCAATTTTTTTTTTTAAATGATAAATACTCAGAAGTATTAAATTATTTGAAAATAATTTGGGTATAAGTTTATTAAAGTGTACAAAGTCAATGCGTTCAAAACCAGTGACTTTAATCATAATGATTCAAAATTAACTTTTAAGCCTTTCAATGGTATGCATATTTTACCTAATATTTGATAGGCCGTTACATCATTCTGATTTTTTTTTTAAACTTTAGTTTTTAGAAACACCAGGTTTTGAGAAAATCAAAAATCAAAAATTATGCTCGCACTTAGAAATCAAGTAAATCACATTCGATAATGTTTTTGACATCGTTCTAAGATGAAGGCTGCAACGCCTTCAACAAGTCGGCTATCATTTAAGCCAACTCAACGCAGCAATAACTCGGAAAAAATATTTTCAATTATTGGAAAACTGTCGGGAATATCTTTGTACATATCCTATTAATTAATTTAATGTTGTCATTCACAAAATATACTTAGAATAAGAGAAGTGTCTTGATTGTTTCCTATTTATAAAAATAGCCAATAAAAGGAAAGGCTTCTTCTAACGATTCGATTGAAATTTACAATTTAGGTCAAATAGCATAAAATGGTTTGAGTTTTTTTTTTCTAAAAAATATTTGTTCTGGCTAATGTGCAAATACCGGTTACGAATGGTTTTGTTTCTAGATAATTTGAGGTGATGTGGGTGATCGAAGGTAAGACAGTTCTCAGAAAAGTCCTCTTTCAAATTTATAAAGCGATACCCAGAATATTTTTATAAAGAGGACTAAATATACCTTCATATTATATAAGTGGGGCTGAGATAGTGAAAAGTCTTTTAAAATAAATTATTTATAGTTAGGGGTTTAAATACATTGCCATTTATTTTGTTAAATACTGTTTATTCCACTTTATATAATATAATTATATATCCCTACGAGTTTCAAGGTTTCCCCCTCATCATCAGGGGAGCACAAAGACTGAATTGCGTTTGAATTGGTACTGACATACACGCTTTTAACGGTAAAAAATCGGGTTGAGGATGGTGGATAGATGAAGGTAGGATGCAACTTCAAAATTAGCAGTGAGATCTTGGGAATATGTGTATTTGCCAGATGTTCATGTACTGACTGTATATTTCCAATGTACTGACTTTAATATTTCCAGGGCTTCTAGTCTGCACAGTTTATTTCTGTTACTATTCTTATGGAAGAATTTACAGAAATCTTCGATAGATATTTTTGGAGCCAAATTAATGATCAGTTAGAAATTCAAGAAGCATTGTCTAAATCGATTGAATTCATAAAACGTTTTACAATTGAATCAACCACTGATTTGTATTCAGTTAAGAAATTTTTCATTCCAAGCCTTGCCACTCTAAAGGACTAATGTATTTATCGGAAATCCTGCCACCGCAGACCCCGGGGCACAAGGTCCGTGTAATCAGCCCGCCACGCCCTGTACTAGTTTTATATGCAAGACTTCTCCTGCTAACCGAATTAGGATTGTTTACACTACACTTCTTGCTTGGCCGCTTTGCGGCAGCCTCTTGGCAGGCAGACCCTTTCTGGTGTCGTGCCAACCGAGACGAGGGGATAATTTAGTTGGGTTTTACTTTATTTTAATGAAGCTAAATTATGAACAATTTTTTCATTACATTTTTATGTATGATAATAGTCTGCTTTGATAAAAGTCTCAGGATGCCTCAAATATGTGGTTTTAAATAACAAATGCATGATAATAGATAGTAGGGTAAAAATTTACAAAACATCTGTGAAGTCAATTATGATTTTTGGAATAGAGTTTAGACTAGATAAAACAAACACAAAAAAAATGCTTACAACAAAAGCTTTTAGTGCTTTAACTAGCTAAACATTTAGATATAAAGTTAGAAACTCCCATATCTGGGATATATGTGAAGAAGATGTGAGATAATGTAAACATCATCGTAGAAGACACTGACGGGGCAATGTGGAAATGATAGGTAATACGAGGGATCCCTAAGTTGTAATGCATGAAATACCAGCTGGCGGTCGTCCGCTAAGAACACATCAAAAAATATGGAAGAAGCGCTAGGAATCGACATCTCAAGAGAGGTAGGTTTGATGATACCAGTTCGAAGGTCTAACTTAAGAAAACGAACAATTATAAATTTCGAAGTTACTTCATATGCCAACCAGAAGCAACGGCTGTTCAAAACTGGCGTTTTGCTATCTTTACTAGCCACTCTAGATTTTATAATCTTCTTTACCATTATTTTGCAATATTATAAAAATAAAATTTAGAATTGCTGATGCCAATGGTATTATATCATATATAATAGACGACTTATTTATCAGTATCGTCTAAATGATCAGATAGTACTGATTTATATTCAAACTAATATAGTAATTCAGGTCGTTATTTTCTAATTGTCTTATACCCATCAGCTTTGAAGTGTGATCCTTTTGCTGATTTGAAACGCATAATGAAAAATATAATTCTGTTATTTTCCTGATCCTACTCTCTTCTATCCAATTTTCTTACACAATATATCATATGCTGCGCTTTATGACTTAAGTTTCTTATATTTGTACTCTTTGTATTTTGTTTCAATACCAAAGATTGTTCATATTTTGGGTTTTTTGTCATATATTTATTATACATTACTTTTTTTGTGTTGTAAAGTTACTGGATTTTTTTTAAATCTCAGTTTTAATTATACTTTCGGTCTGATGTTTTACGTATTACAAAACATGGCTGTAAAAATCATCCTCCTATTTTTATTAATATGAACTAGTGTTCCACATTGGATTCAAGGTCAGTTTATCATTTAAAAGTAGCATATAACCTGGTCAAGCTCCGTCATCGTTCACTTAATTTAATTTAACGCTTATCAACAATATGTTGTAAACTCCTGGTAAAATAACCCTTTGGCTTTCTTTTGGGTAACCAATTGAACGTATTGACACATGTGATACAAGTACGAATAATCTGCACTTCGACAATTTCAATATCTTTTCTGTAAATTAATCAAAACCACATAAATTTTTTGAAATAATTTACGTAAGATATACATGTGTGGATCTTTAAAAACCATATTGTTAATTTTTTTAATATTTTCAGCTTCTTTTGTGAACAATTGATCAAATCACCATTTATACACCATAGCTAAAAATTGCATTGTTTATTTGAAGATACGGTCTGTGTATTTTGTGTTGTGTGTGAATATTTGTGTGAGCATAAATATACTCTAGCATTTGATTGATAGATAATCAGTATACAAATATTATTAAAAGTACTTTTTTCATATTAGGGATGAACTTTTCAGTACTTTTTAGTATAATGTGAATGTGTGGACTGAAAAGCATTTATAACTCTCGATAGGGTATCTTCTCGTTACAATGTGGTAACGCCTGACCGGAAAAGTTGTACAAATGAGCCCTGATCTTTCGATATTAAGTTAATTATTTTTGTTTAATTACTCCATAACAGTCATCTTCGATATCGATAACTAACAAAAAAAAAAAAGAACATGTAGGGAAATATTTCAACTTACCCCAACTTGTATCGGCATAAGACTAGGAGATAGTCTAAACAATTTCAATATATTTATAGAAATTTATATTTAAATGCAATAATTTCATATATAGAGTTTGAACACAAAATGTTTCAATAAAATCAGTATCATTTGCTTTGTAGACTTTATCGTGGCTATAACCGTAAAAACTTCTAAGGCCAAAATTTAAAGAACAATTTTATATATCTCCGTAAAGAGAGAAAACCTTTCAAGGGCGCTCTAACTCGAGACTCGAACCCACTTTTACTAAATAAATCACGTCTGGCAGCTATATTAGCGCATGAACGAATCATGTGTAACATTTGCGTTATAGACAGCATGCCCCTATGGGTTACTTCTTAAAATCTACCAGAAACATGTTTTTGAGGTCTGGTGAAAGCCATTCTAAAATATTTTTTTAGATAAACTGGGAATCAAACCCGCAGCCTCCGGGCTAGAAGACAGGTGTCTTAGCAACCAAGCCACGGAAGTCGTCAAAAATAAACCTCTTAAAAATTCCCTACACCATCTCAGGGATATAACGTTATGATAATAGTAAGCAATATTAAGCAGATCTTTTACAAAATATCTTGCGATTTACAAATCAGTGAGTCATTGATGTCAAACTTGTAGATCAAAGAATGGAGGTCAAATATCTTTATTTTTCCCTCCACGACAATTGTATATTCATAAAGCATAAAGCATTCTTAGATATGTGAATAAAGAGAAATAAATATATAAAAACAATACATAAAAGTGAGCATATACGTGTATAAAACATGCGTAAAATATTACACTAATGGAATCGATAACACACCACTGCAAAGACACCAAAATCCTGCTGGCATTCGTCTTTCTTGAAGGTTTCATAAAATATTGAAAAGCAACTGGGATTCAACGTCCCAGGAAAGATTCAATATTCTTAATGGACAGATCCTGAATCAGCTATTAGAAGAAGAAGAAACATTTTTATATAGTTTTTAATTTTATTTAGTTATTTTTTAGCGAATTACATTTTTTTCTTGACATTCAGACACACATAATATTAAGCCGTATCAGTTTTGGGGTAGGTAGAGATAAAAGCGGTAAAATGTCTTTCATATTAGAAAACAAGTATTTCGCTTCTTTATCATCCCTAAACTTTCTCAAACAAATTCTGCAGTTTACAATCATTTTTGATAGTTATTTATAATTTCAAAGTTTAGAATTCTAACAAATAAACAATAAATTCCTACCAGCTTAGTAATAAACCCTTATAGCAGGCTAGATCTTGAGAATTGAGCATTTCTTTTTTCAAAATCTGAATATATAAATCATAGACAAATTAATTAATGAATTCAACGGTTACAGTATTGAGAGATTTTCTGAAATTTAATTTTCATTTCACTAAATATTTGTTTTTAACAAAAAAAAAATATTTTGATCACGCAATAAATAAATAAAAATCAAGCTGAAGATTCGACTTTACGTTTGCTATTGTAACCAAGATTAAAACAAATAGGTCCAGTGTTTATCACTCAAAATTTTGTTAACACCTTTCTGGTTGGCTGGAAAAAAATATCACATGGTATTCATGGGGTTCTGTATAGAATAAAAGTGTAACGTAATACAAAACTTCTTGCAACCATCGCGTTCTGAAGATATTATGCTTTACATTTAATTTCACAAATGTATTTAGTAAAAACTTGCTAGAAAACAGGATATTAATTTGATGGGGATGGAGAGAGAGAAAAGTTGGTGGTAAGTTTGTGAGGACAAAAGTCAGACTGAATTAAAGGCTATCTCAATAGAGAGCGTTTGCGCTGCATGCCAAAGAAATTAAATGCAGCAAGAGTTTTTAAAATTTAATTAAGAGTAAACAATTTGAATATTTTTTTTATTTAAAGGTATACTATTCAAGCTGAAATGTTTTATATTATTAAAAAGTTGTAAATTCTGATGTGAACTTTCTTTTATATATTTTTTTGGCATAATTTATCTTCAAAGATAATTCCAAAAGCATATTCCTTACAATGAAATCATTTTCACATAGTGTAAACTTAAAAAAACCTCTGCACTATCCAACTTGTACTTCATATGGCGTATATCTCAAACAAATAGCCAACTATTCCAAAAGACTGATTGAGATGTCTCAGTGACGATTTACACTCTAAGATCATAGGGAACATCTTTAACGCACAACTCACATTTAGACGCATGTTTTTATATTTAAATAATAAAAGTATATTTTTTTACTTATGTTAGATTTTTATCGACATGTGCTAGATTTTTATCGACATATGCTAGATTTTTATCGACATATGCTAGATTTTTATTGGCAAAATATTAATTCATGCTTATGAGTCGGTACGGAATAAATTGATGAAGACTATTTCGAATAAAATTTCTAGTAAATATACTACGAGTACATAGAGTAAGCTTAGTAAACTCTTTATTTGCAAGGTATAACAATCTTTATTTATGACTTAGTATATTTAGTGGGAATCGAAACCGCAACCCCCAGGTTTGAAAACAGTCGTTTTAACAATTAGACTTTGAAGGTCATCGTTACATTTTTATTCCATTACCACACCACTATCTAAAACATGTTTCAATTCAAGCTTTTTTGTTTAATAGTAATAAAATTCGATTATGTTGATAAGATGTGTAAAATAATCGGTTTTATTTACATGACACACGGCATTAAAATAATCGGTGTTATTAACAAGACACAAGGTACTAAAACTGCTGATGGGCCGTTCCACTTTTAATCTGTTTATATTATTTTACACCTTTCTAACCACAAAGGAAATGTAAAAAAATAAGTTCCAAGAAATAAGAATATTCACAAACAGATAAAATAAATCCCGTAGAATTTAATACTTTCTCTCACTTTGTGAAGTTTTTTATTAATAAATTCAGCCCAGCGTGTAATAAAAAATGCTCCCTGTGCGAAGCGGCGTTAGGCACAATTTACGATGATATTCAGTTGATATTGTCTGAAAACAGCGCGAAGCAGAGAATAGAACACTACCCCTTACATTATACCGTAAATCCTAATACTCGCCCTGCAGGAAGCGAGTCACTCCATGTGATACGAGGGACGTGATTTAGAAAAAAAAATGTTATATAATTACTTTTGGCATCATCATTGTGTATCTTTTTTTATTTTCCTACACTAAGCCATATTTTCTTAAAAGAAAAATATATTCCCGAAAAAATTTAACATTTTTAAGCATCTCATTGAGACAAGGTATTCTTTGAGTTTTACCAAAATAGTTGAAGAAAATTTTTAATCAGAGAAATGTTATAAGTATTATATGAGAAAGTCAGAGAAAGGCTAAAGTATTTATGTGCTTTAAATTATTTATTTAATACATTTTTAAATAATAAGATAATGTAATAACCATGCAAGTGACTTACTTAGGCTCCATAAATGTATAAATAGATAAAATAACATTGGAGAGCGTTTACTTTAGCTTTTCTGTTGACACATAGCGCTGAATAAAGCGTGCGAGCATCATTCCAGCTAGCATAAATACATCACACTAGGAAGTCACCCTCGCTTTAGCGTCCTTAGTTCTCTAAAACTTTTGAATATTTCTTTGCAAGAGTACCGAGTATATTTTTTTTTGAAACGTCTCACCACTTGATTTGTAAAAAAATGACCATATCAAATATTTCTTGAAAGTGCGCAAAATGAAAATGGCATATCTGATTATGATAACGAAATTCAAATCGCAAAATATTTTGAAATCATATGGTGTAAATTCTTCGCCAATTTATTGAAAGGGGTGAAAGTTCTCCTCTGAATTCAGTTGAAAAAGAGAATGGAGCCGAGAAAGTTCTTGTCAAAACCATTACATAAAATAAAATCAACAATGGGAAGTTTTTAGCCAAAAACTTTTGTTGTAAATGCTATGTAACACTATGTAATCTTTCGATATTTCCATAATAAATAGAATCAAGTAAATATAATAATATTTTTAATAAATATTTCCACCATTTCAGCGTCATTTCAATAAACTTAACGAAAACAATACCAGAAAAGCCTTTTAAAGACGTTCTGTAAATTTGAGTAATCGTCATTAAAAATATTAACCAAAAAACATGCATTTGAAATCTCACCGGCAAGGTATTTTTATAATTCATTTTGATCTCATATACTTGTAGTTTTGTCCCTTTATTTCAACCCCTAAAGTAAGGTAAAAAGTAGCTTTTATTTTTCTTCAATGGAAAAGTAGTGTGATTTAAGAGATTTTATTTTTGTGACAATGTAAACCCGGAAATGCTGATATGAAAAAATTGACTTATGTTCGCTAAAAACTGAAAAGATAGATTTGGCCTTTTATACGACTATATGCTGTGTAAAATAAAAGTTAAATTTTTATTTTGTTAACCAAACAACCTGAAAAAAATATTATACTTTAAATTCAAGTCAGTCAAAAAGAAAAGTCATCGGAAATTTTACCCAAAATACTTGGATGCGAGCAAAAACTAAGCCACGATACACTAAAAGTGTTTTTTTACTAAGAGTTCGAAATTTAAGAAGGAATCACTTTCTTAGCATCCATTTAGAAATAAACTCGTATTAGAAAAAACTACTAAAAACTCAACGGAAACCATTTGGGACCCACTGGGTTGAAGTTTTTTCGCATGATATGGAATGGTCCCTTACTTTAATAGTTTTACAAGACCCATGCTGCTGATGGTATATTTTGGGGCGCCCGTACCGTCCAAGACGTCCCAGGCCTCAGGGTAATGTCATGACCTACAGGATTGTATCGTTACCATTTATTCACGGAAAGCAGAATGTATGATAACGCTGGAGGAGAAAGTCGGTCGAGCTTGTTTATTTTGTATCCAGTTTAACATATGTACAGAGCCGTTTTTTTTTCTATAATCTTACTTGATTCAGTCCTAGGGCCTGGATTCGGAACGAGTCAAAAGGGGTAGGCTTAACAAATTGACGTCAATATGAATAACATTATTTATAAACACGTATTAGCGAAAGCAAAAAATATTATTAAATTTTAAAAAAATCTCTCCCAATTCATTGAAAGTTAACAAGGAATAATCAAATTTTGAATAAACTTGAGTTGTTTTGTACGTAATTAAACTTTTGTTATTTAAACAACTATCCGACAGGTTTGTTACCATGTATCAATCTTTCTAACCAAACAGAATGTTGTTTAAAAACCTTAATGAAAACAATATAGAAATCCTTTTTTTTTTTTTAATATTTCAAAAAATCTTTTAAAAATTTTAAAAGTATTTGTACAAAGAGTAACGATTCAACTATTGTAATATTATATAAAATTCGTAAACTTATTGTAATATAAAAATCTCGAGGATCTCCACTCGCCTTGCACTCCCCTGCGCCAAAAAAGAAAACATCAAATAATGTTGAGTAGCTGCAAAAAAAGTAACATACATTAAATATAGAAATGCTTTTAAAGTAATCTTACGAGTATTAACAATATGAAACATTTGGAAATACATTTATACTGCATTAGATAGTAAGAAAAGAAAGTAATCTTAACCTAGCGTCTTCTAACATAAGGTAAGCATATGAGTATAAGGTATTTCAAGTTGAATATGTATTTGTTATTGTAATGTGAACACAAAAATGTTATTGAAATGTATAAATTATTTTTACTATAGAAATATAAACGATGCAAAGTTCTTGGTGATTCATAATAATGTGCGACCGTTGCCATTATATCTTCAAAAACCTTAGTCTTAAAACCATGAAGAGATTTTTAGATGAACATTTTACGTGTAAACCTTAAGATAAATACGATTTTTTTTATAAAACTGAATAACCTTTCATTTTATTCACCACGAGTCACCACTAAAATGTGTTTTTGATTTTGAAAGAACACTATTGTTGTATTTTACATTGATTGATATTTTACATTAACAGAGCTAAATTTAAATATATTCGATGATATATAACAAACTACTTATATATATATATATATATATATATATATATATATATATATATATATATATATATATATATATATATATATATATATATATATATATATATATATATATATATATATATATATATATATATATATATATATATATATATATATATATATATATATATATATATATATATATATATATATATATATATATATATATATATATATATATATATATATATATATATTATATATATATATATATATATATATATATATATATATATATATATATATATATATATATATATATATATATATATATATATATATATATATATATATATATATATATATATATATAT
>CATKWJ010000915.1:0-38407 GCA_949825065.1 Odontocerum albicorne
GAAATTTTGGCATACTTGCGGTTCTAACTCACCAATAACGCGAATAATTTCGTCCTTCAGCTCAGGAATTGATTGGGCGTCATTCTTATAGATCTGGCTTTTCACGTAACCTCAGAGAAAATATGGTAGTCCAACTGTGCCAGATCACATGATCTTGGTGGGCAATTAACATAACCGTTACCGGAAATTACAATACATAAAATAATTCAACAATTTGAACGCGTTGTTGTACTGTATACGACTCCATTTTTATAAATATCATACATTACCCTTCTAAAATGTCACAAGACCCAGGCAAGTTCACGACCCCATCTGTGTTTTATCCAAGAATTAAAAAAAACCGCTCAATTTAAAACATCCTTTAGATATGATAAATCGAATGAAAAGTAGCACCGAGTGTGATTGTGGATATGTACAGAACTCACGACACATTCTAGTAGAGGGACTCGCAATACATAGGACCTGATTGATCTCTCTTGCCGCCTACTTAAAAGGCGATCTCTGTTGCCTCCTACTTGAAACACGTGATATGATTGATAATTGATGGTATGGACTCAAAATTGAATGATGGTCTGAAAATGAATAATTAAAATTGAAAGGAAAACAAACTATTTTAGAGTAAATTCAGAAACAGACACTAGGCATTAAGTCTAGCTGAATAATAAACTACCTTTTATTCAGCTTTCATACTTGATGAAGAAAATATTAGTTTGACGGTGGCACATGTTATATAATATTCTCTTTCATGCTTACCGTTCGATACTTTATCCGGACCATGAATCCATACATTCAGCCTTCTGCAAACTCGGTCGAAGCACTGCAGTACCGTGAGTGATTAGCTGTGATAAGAAACGAATAATTATTATATTGTATCCTGAGTCGTTCGATGCAGACACTTTAATGTTTGACTCAAAGTATTTATTTATGTGTACTTATTCGTATAGAAGTTAAACAGGTTTTTGAAGTGAGACTTCTATAGGGCGAATTGGTCTGAACGTCATGAAAAGTGAAACGGTGTATTATATTATTATTAAATTATTATTTATTATTATTAAACATTTCATTTATTTATGAATTATTATTAATTATTTTAATATTAATATTTTTTTATTATTTATTATAATTATGATAATATTATTTTAATATTTTTAAGTGTATTATATTATTATTAAAATTATTATGTAACATTAAAATTATTATTATTTATTAAAAAAAATAAATATTAAATATTTTTTTATTTAATCAAGAGAGATTTTCTTGTATTAAATTCCACATAACCATTTTTTATTTAATTAAGAGAGATTATCATGAATTACGAGTAAATTCCACAAAACCATTTCCAAATCCTAAAAAAAAGGATAAAAATCGTTAACAAATGGAAAAAAAGCAATGCATAAAATCAACTTTTCCTAGGAGCTAAGAAGTTTGACTTCTACCACGCGAGAGTCTCACGCATCTCCTTTTTTTGCTCTGACACCAACAACTTCTATGGAATTTTCAAACGAGTATATGATGTGATATTTAAACTGCTACTTTGTTTTTCTACCTCATTATAAATACTCGTATATAAAAATTATTATGTAACATTAAAATTATTATTATTTATTAAAAAAAAAAAATATTAAATATTTTTTTATTTAATCAAGAGAGATTTTCTTGTATTAAATTCCACATAACCATTTTTTATTTAATTAAGAGAGATTATCATGAATTACGAGTAAATTCCACAAAACCATTTCCAAATCCTAAAAAAAAGGATAAAAATCGTTAACAAATGGAAAAAAAGCAATGCATAAAATCAACTTTTCCTAGGAGCTAAGAAGTTTGACTTCTACCACGCGAGAGTCTCACGCATCTCCTTTTTTTGCTCTGACACCAACAACTTCTATGGAATTTTCAAACGAGTATATGATGTGATATTTAAACTGCTACTTTGTTTTTCTACCTCATTATAAATACTCGTATATAAAAATTATTATGTAACATTAAAATTATTATTATTTATTAAAAAAAATAAATATTAAATATTTTTTTATTTAATCAAGAGAGATTTTCTTGTATTAAATTCCACATAACCATTTTTTATTTAATTAAGAGAGATTATCATGAATTACGAGTAAATTCCACAAAACCATTTCCAAATCCTAAAAAAAAGGATAAAAATCGTTAACAAATGGAAAAAAAGCAATGCATAAAATCAACTTTTCCTAGGAGCTAAGAAGTTTGACTTCTACCACGCGAGAGTCTCACGCATCTCCTTTTTTTGCTCTGACACCAACAACTTCTATGGAATTTTCAAACGAGTATATGATGTGATATTTAAACTGCTACTTTGTTTTTCTACCTCATTATAAATACTCGTATATAAAAAACTTTGTTGATAGAATATCCCTAGTATTTGACCTTGTTTGTTAGAGTAAGATCATTTTTAATTCAGTGAACTGCGATATTTTTTCCGCATGGCATCCATGTCTGAACACGTGTTTTTGATGAATTGTGTTACATATTGTTATTTATTTCTTTATGTTTATTTTGATATTTCTTCTACAAAATATTCCAAAAGTATTGTAATTGTTTAGAGTGCTTTTAAGTCTTTAGTTCGGGCATATTTGTCAGTGTACCTTTTGTTGGTTATGTATATGTATATACGAGTAGAAAATTGTTACTTCAAAAATATGAAAGAATAAAATAGATCTATAAGGCATTGAATATGGACACCAGATTAATTATCATGCAAATCATAAATAGCCTCCATAGCCTAGTTGGTACTCAACTTCCTACTCGGGAGTTGCGGGTTCGAATCCCGCTAGATTCCTAATTTATTTAGACGGACTCCGTTCTGATTTTTAATTAAGGATTTTTTATGTCTTTCTGGCTAGTTGGAAGAGATTATCACTTGACAATAAGCTCACCAGGTTGTACTGTAGATGACGAAAGTATAATATAATAGAATCATTTGTTACAAGCTTTTAAGAAAGTTTCTAGCGAAAATGTTGAGAACTGGCATTAAAATTAAGAAATTCACGCAATAGCAGAGAAATACAGGCAAGAGCAGAGAAAAACACCAATCTGTTGAAGTACTCAGGTGGCGGAGGTTTTAGACAACGAATAATAGAAAAAATACGTTTTTGATAACATAAGCATCTATTTTGATAATATTGGGTCCTTACATGTGAAATTGGCGTTTTGTTTGGGAGGAACATAAAGTTAATTTTTTTTTAATATAATATATTTATTTAATCAAAGTATGTACCATTGCTATAATACATATCCAGCCTACATAAAAGACGCAGCGTACCGGCTCCCCGGATGGACCATCGCTCGTGGAGCCAGGTAGCCAGCGGTACTCCAGCCTCACCACCTCACCTACCAGCCTCTCCTATAGCCCCCCTTTCTACTCAAACCCTCCTCCCTCCTCGTGCTCAGCCCCTGCCCCCGCCCCCGATTAACACGTTCACAAACGGAGAGAGCGAGTTACTCGCCATCATGCGCCTTGTCATCGGAGCCCGGAGCAGACTCGCTTCTTGCACCACTAAGCTCGAGAAGACTATGATCTACCTCGAGATCATTGAGCAGCTCGTAGGATAAGCGTGATGACGAGTTTCTCTGGAATGAAAGTGCTCTGCTGGAATGCTTACAGCATGCAGCAGAAGATCGAGGAGCTGATGCTGTTGGTGAACAATTCAGGTATAGATATTGTGCTTATAACGGAAACTTGGTTAAAACCTGTATCTCGTGTGAGAGGCACCGGTGGCTTCACCATCTATAGATCGGATCGCGTTTCCGGTAGAGGTGGAGGCACCGCGATCCTCATCCGAGACACTATCCATCATACCCAACTCCTCACGCCCGCCCTGACAAACTTGGAGGCTACTGCCATCAGCCTCAAGGTTGACAGGGAGACAGTCACAATTGTGGCAGCATATTGTACCGGCTATCGTTCACTTCTGGAAAAGGACATCGAGGCAGTGCTGGCCTTGGGGCCCAAGGTCATCATGGCCGGGGACTTCAATGCCAAGCACCGTTACTGGAACTGCTTGAGAGCTAACCCGAACGGAACGACGCTGTACAATTATATGGAAAACCACAACTGTCAAATACTCTATCCAAATCAACATACCTGTTTCACCAACCCCCGTAGCCCTTCTACACTGGACATTGCCGTAGTCAAAAACTACCCTAACATCTCTGGCTTGACTGCTCTAGAAGCTCTCTCGTCAGACCACCTCCCAGTCTACTTCACATTGGGAGTGAGGCCGATTGCTAGCCTCAGGGAGCAGTACGACTACGCCAATGCTGACTGGAAGGGTTACAAAGCCTACCTCCACAACCAGCTCTGCCTATCACCAGAAACTCTGGTGAGCCCACAGGACATCGATACCGCGATAGATACCATCTCCACCTTCATCCATAATGCCCGTGATGAAAATGTTCCCCTCAAAATTGTCACTCCATACAAAATAACTCTTACTCCTCATATCAAACTCCTTATATCTCTAAAAAACAAACAAAGACAGACCTACAGACGTACACTAGACAAACGTGACAAAACACTTCTAAACGTCCTCCAAGATGAAATCAAAAAAGAAATCCGCCTACTTAAAAACCAGCTATGGCAGAGAAAATTGGCAGCTCTAGAACCGGGTAACGGTACTCTCTGGCGAGTCGTCAAGGGTATCAAGTGCTCGTCTCAAAGCATACCACCTCTGCGCACAGCCTCAGGGTTGGCTGTTTCTGGCAGTGACAAGGCTAATGCCTTGGCGGACGCTTATGAGAATACGTACTCAATCACTTCCGACCTTGGAAATGTTGATGTCAATAAAGCTGTCGAGGACACTCTCACCAGCTTTGCTTACTCCCCGACCAACCAAAACGAGGTGCAACTTTGCACCCCGTCCGAAATTGGTCGTATCCTTGACAGACTTAAAACACGAAAAGCACCCGGTCCCGACAATATACACAATAGCCTTCTTAAACAGTTACCACTCAAAGCGAGGATTTTTCTTACTAAAATAATAAATGCCTCACTCCTTAATGGCTATTTTCCGAGTATTTGGAAAGTAGCCAATATTGTTCCTATCCACAAGCCAAATAAACCTACCGAAAATCCAACTAGCTACAGGCCCATCAGCCTTCTTCCAGGTCTTGGCAAGATCCTTGAGAGAGTGGTTGCCTCAAGGCTAGTGTTCCATCACGAATCCAATAATACATTCCCTCATGAGCAATTTGGATTTAGAACAAGACACAACACGATCCAGCAACTTACCCGTGTCGTGGAAGACGTGTCGATGGGCTTCAATAGGAACAAAAGTACTGGCATGGTACTGCTGGACCTCGAGAAGGCTTTTGATACTGTCTGGCATGATGGCCTTCTTCACAAACTTCTCCTCACTGGCACTCCACTCTATCTCGTGAAACTACTTCAATCCTACCTTTCCAATAGAAGTTTCACAGTCACCACTCATTATTCTACGTCATCCGCCAGGCCCATCCCTATGGGTGTCCCCCAAGGCAGTATACTTGGACCATGTCTATTTAACATTTACACACACGACATTCCTACTCCCCCAAACTGTAAACTCGCACTCTTTGCTGACGATGCGGCATGCTACGCATCGTCACTCAAGGTGGATCGAGCTGGTCGCCGTCTTCAGATTGCTCTTGAGATCCTTGAGAAATACTACCAGGACTGGAGGCTCAAAATCAATGACGCCAAAACTGAGGCCATCATGTTCTCCCGAAAAATCAAGGAAAGAGTGCCGTCGATGCCCTTATTTATCGGTGGTTGCCTGGTTGAGTGGCAGGACGTGGTTAAATACCTCGGCCTGCACCTTGACCGGCGACTGACGTGGAAAACCCATTTGAATACCATCAGACAGAAGGGTCACAAGGGCATAGGGGCTATCAGTTCGATATTTCATCGACGCAGCTTCCTTTCACCCAAAAATAAGCTCCTTCTCTATAAAACCCTTATTCGTCCTATCTTGACCTATGCTGCACCCGTTTGGGGTAGTGTGAGCAACACGGATCACCTGAAACTCCAGAGAGTGCAGAACAAGGCATTCAAGATATCTTTTAACACCCATCCCAGAACAAATCTTACCCGACTTCACGCTGAACAGCGAGAAGAAACCCTACAACACCACATTCTCGCTTGGACCGTGAAGTTCTATAAAAGCCAACAAAATCACAGAAATCCCTTAGTCGCTGCCCTGGGGGCTTACGAGAGTAAATCCGACCTACCCTTCCGTTATAAGCACAGGCTCCCGAAGCATTATCTGTTGCCTGACTAGTCCACCTACAGTATTACCTGGGACGACCAAGGTCTGAGTTAATGTGATGGAATACAAGTAGCCTGAACGAGTGGACTTGTTTTTGCTGAATAAGTAGTGTAAGAATTGTTATCTAGTTATAAGTAGTATGTAGGTGTTAATTATTTCTAAGATCTCATATATTAAGATTGAATAAATAAAATAAAATGATATGTAGGAAAATAAGATTAAATAAGTTCATAAATTATAACATATAATTAAGATTAGTTAAGTAATAAATTTGTATATAGGTATAGCCTTGACAAATGTTTGTATAATAATTTACTTGTTTAATAAAAAAAAAAAAGCTATCTATGCACTTTTGCCATCTCATAGATAGTTCATCGATCCCTTTACTAAAAAAACCATTCGAACGGGAATCAATAAAATCTTTGAAGTCGGTTTGGACTGCCCCATCGGAGTTGAATTTTTTCCCTTGCAAGAAGTTATCCAAATTTCGAAAAAAATAGTAATCTGTTGGGGCAAGGTCCGGAGAGTACGGTGGATGTCTTAGACATTCCAATTGAAGCTCTTCTAATTTGGTAGCCGTCTGTTGAGCAGTGTGTGGTCTAGCGTTATCATGAAGCAGCAGTGGCCTAGAGCGATTAACCAGCCTCGGTTGTTTAGCAGCTAGCTTTTCCATCATGGTTTGCAGTTGCTGACAATAGACATCTGCCGTAATCGTCTGGCCAGATTTAAGAAAGCTGTAGTGAACGACACCAGCACTAGTCCACCAAACGCTCACAAGTAACTTTTTTGGAGTCAATTTTCGCTTGGAGCATGGTTTGGCTGGTTCGGCAGGGTTCAGCCATTGCGATGAGCGCTTCCGATTATCATACAGGATCCACTTTTCATCACAGGTAATGATTCGATTCAAAATCCCTTCATTATTGTGCCGGTTGAGTAATGCAACGCAGCAGTCAACGCGCGTTTGTTGATTTGCTTCACTCAATTCGTGAGGTACCCACCTTTCAAGCTTTTTCACCTTCCCAATTTGCTTCAAGTGGATTAAAACAGTTTTATCACTAACACCGCAGCCTGCAGCTAACTCGGACGTGGTTTGCGATGGATCCGCTTCCACAATAGCCTTCAATTCTTCATTATCAACTTTGGTCTCCGGCCGTCGACGGGGCTTGTTCTGCAGGTCGAAATTTCCAGAACGAAAACGTTGGAACCAAAAACGCACTGTGTTTTCTTTTGCGGCACCGTCGCCATACACATCATTAATCCTTCGAGCCGTTTCTGCAGCACTGGTGCCACGGTGGAACTCGTACTCGTAAATAACGCGATATTTCAAGTTTTCCATTTTGTAAACTGAGTGACGCAAAGAAAAAAAACAATTGAGGAAAAAACAAATGAATTATAATTTTCGAAACACAAATACTTGAGTAAATAGCTGTATAAATTTGAATTTGAAATTCCTAACCAAAGAGAAGATATTTGAGATCAAAGTTGCCAGTACGGCAAAACGCCAATTTCATATGTAAGGACCTAATATAAGCGTTTTTGATAACATAACATTTAATATAACCTCTAAATTAGTTTCCACATTTTATAAAAATCCCTTATATACGAGTATATTTAGTTGAAGTAAAGTTTGAAAATTGAATAAAAACTGGCATACCAATACCATCAGTTTATTGATTTTGTAAATGTTGTATGTATGTCTTTTCACATATTAGATTGACATTTATAAATCAAAAGATAATGTATCAACATATTCTTCGAAAGTACAATTCAGGTTAAATATTTTCAAAATACGATGCATGGCAAGTTAAAAAAATGATCAAATACTATTCAATTAACCAAACAAGATTTGAATATAAAAAAAATCTCTCAAAGGCAGCTCGGGGTAAATAATAAAAAAAATACTTACGATAAAATGTAACACCCAAATCGGGACTAAAGATAGAGGAAATGTAAGATTCTACTGAACTCAACAACGCATTTATATAAATATCACCCAAGCCATGCATAGTATTTTCTCATTATTGCATTCTTACAATTGATGAATTAAAACATGTGTCACATTCATTTGTAAAATGTTTCGTGTGTTTCTATCAAGATTTTTTTATTTTCTTTTATTAAACAAAGTAAAATATTGTTAAAACATTTGTCAAGGCTATACCTATATACAAATTAATTACTTAACTTATCTTAATTATATGTTATAATTTATGAACTTACTTAATCTTATTTTTCTACATGTCATTTTATTTTATTTTTTACAATCTTAATATATGATTTCTTAGAAATAATTAACACCTACATACTACTTATAACTAGATAACAATTCTTACACTAATTATTTAGCAAAAACAAGTCCACTCGTTCAGGCTACTTGTATTCCATCACATTCACTCTGACCTTGGTCGTCCCAGCTAATACTGTAGGTGGACTAGTCAGGCAACAGATAATACTTCGGGAGCTTGTGCTTATAACGGAAGGGTAGGTCGGATTTACTCTCGTAAGTCCCCAGGGCAGCGACTAAGGGATTGCTGTGATTTTGTTGACTTTTATAGAACTTCACGGTCCAAGCGAGGACGTGGTGTTGTAGAGTTTCTTCGGCGTGAAGTCGGGTAAGGTTTGTTCCGGGATGGGTTTTAAAAGATATCTTGAATGCCTTTTCTGCACTCTCTGGAGTTTCAGGTGACCCGTGTTGCTAGCACTACCCCAAACGGGTGCAGCATAGGTCAATATAGGACGAATAAGGGTTTTATAGAGGAGGAGCTTATTTTTGGGTGGAATGAAGCTGCTTCGATGAAATATCGAACTATCAAGAGTCTGGAAACCAATTTAATATGTATATCGGTACTAACAACGATATTGTAAATAACCTTTCACAGAAATATTATATTGAATAGTATAATTCTTCATTCAGAGCAAATATAATTTAAAAATATATTTTTTTATTTTATAAAACCAAATTTTGATCGTCACTTATAATAAATAAATAAATACAGCTTTATTGATAGCAACATAGTATGTATATATATAAATACATTACGCGCAGAAAATACATTTAAAAGAAGAGATATCAAAAGGTCTGCGCTCATCCCATAACATCCCCCCGGCCAAAATACACCCCTCCAATATAAGGCGAGCCCGGCCGTAAGGATACCAGATGTTATTCAGCCCACATCCTACATATATTTAGGTGAAATGAGGTAAAATATTACCGGTATATCGTGATATAATTAATAACAATTTAATTACTTATTAGATTATTGGCATTTGCAAAACTGCTTCTAATGTTCGGACAGGTATTTAGATTATTTCAATTTTATGATGAATTTATATAATAAGCCTCATTTAGTTTGATTAACTTTGTATATGACTCGGTTATTGTTATAATGTAACATAAAAAATACATAAATTAAAAGATGTGTTTCAAAAGTATTCGAAATCAAAGTGACTGTATTATAAAATGCGATTGATTATAGTTAGTCGAAGAAACAGAAGGAAAGTACTTCCTTGAATTGAAATCACACAACTGTTTATTTCCCTTCGTTTTTTTTACATCCCGATAAAATATATAAACGACAAGTAATTTAAAAAAATCTGGTGATATTTCCAATTTTTCCAAATTAAAACGCTTCCAACCTTGCATTTTGTTTGCCCAGCTTAAGAATAGAACGTTTATGTATCTCTTGAAACATTTTTGAATTCACTCATATTATATAGTACAGAAAATGTTGTTTTTTTTTTTAAAACATTGTTTTTTTAATCAAGTATTCACGTAACAGCATATCCTACATATTATGATTTTCAATTTATTGATTTTATTTCAACAATTTGGTGGGTTTGTTACAGGGTGGCAATCTTTTCCAACCAATCAGACAAAAGTAAATGAAGGAAGTCACTTGGTCAATATTTTTTTAATCATTCTTTATTTCTACAAAATTCATGAACAGTATAAATAATTAAAAAAATGGTCGTTTCTGGGCCTCATAATTGAGGATCCCCTCACCGTTTCTGGGCCTCATAATTGAGGATCCCCTCACCGTTTCTGGGCCTCATAATTGAGGATCCCCTCACCGTTTCTGGGCCTCATAATTGAGGATCCCCTCACCATTTCAACGGCAATTCAGTTGAAAAACGAAGCCGTGCCGTAAAGTTTTTTTTCTTCCTTCTTTCCTCTTATTTAAGTAAGTGAGCCTTTGTGCACCAGCAAACTGGCCACACTGCTGTACTGGGTCTGATGATAAACCGAAATGAGAATATCGAAGCACATTGGCATTTTTTTTCCTTTTTTTGAAAGAATATATATGACCAAAGCCATAGGCATCCTTATGCTCCCGAATACTAGACGGAAAAATATGCCTGTGTCATTCGAGTGAAGTAGCACAACACGGGGTTCGAACCGGCGACCTTCCACACGGAAGTCCAGGGCATTACCGTGCGGCTATATACCTCCAATTATAAAAATAAATTTGAGATATCATCAATTAAAAGGAAAAATGAAGGGATGGTGGAAAGGAAAGAAAATGAAGGGATGGTGGAAAGGAAAGAAAAATGAAGGGATGGTGGAAAGGAAAGAAAATGAAGGGATGGTGGAAAGGAAAGAAAAATGAAGGGATGGTGGAAAGGAAAGAAAATGAAGGGATGGTGGAAAGGAAAGAAAAATGAAGGGATGGTGGAAAGTAAAGAAAAATGAAGGGATGGTGCAAAGGAAAGAAAAATGAAGAGATGGTGGAAAGGAAAGAAAAATCATCGTAGCGTTCTTTTTTTCATCTTATTTAAAATATCTTTTTTCACATGCATTACTTTCTGATGTCTTTTTGCACACCTTTTTACATACATTGACACTCCATAATTTTTCTTTGTGCGCGTATCTCAACAGCATTTATCTTACATTTTTCTTTCTTCTGCCAAGTCCACGCTTTACATTCATACGACTACGCCAAAGTTCAATTCCTGGTAATTAATGTCACTCATGCTTCTCTATGAAGTGGTTCAGTTATGCCTACAAAGTTAATTAAGGGGGTCAATTCTCAATTTATTCACCAAGATCTGGAAAATAACGATATCTAATAATTCATTCAACAAAGTCATTCCGTTTCCAAGTGGTAAAGTTCTTAACAGCTCCTTTCGTGAATATGGCATCCAATCTTAATTTAAGATAGAATAAATAATTGACCGGTACACTAAACAAAGGTTTGTCAATCAACAAAGCGTTCGCTATATTTCTTATTTGCAATTTGTATATGTACAAAATGGTGCGTAGATCTTTTCTTGCGCTTAAGGGGTAAAATCCAAGCTTACACCTTTTAAAAAATGTTGTACGGAGCTATTGGTGAAATTTCGTTCTCTTTGCAATAAAGGTATCGTTAAAATTCTCTTTTTAATTCACTCAACTATCTTGGAATTTTAGATTACTTTAATTTTAGATTTAGGTTCGATATGATTGAGTCGCATTTTAATCTACTGAGAACTAGTAATTTATAAAGCGATCTCAAATCAGCGCCACTATCAAATGCCCTAGAGGGTTTTTATCATAAATCCCAGAGCTTTATTTGCAGATGAATATGTAGCGAGATGCTTAACTTGATACGTCGTGATGATTTTGATATGTCTTGTATTTAAAATAAATACAAAACTCAGGAATGCGGATAAAAGTGAGAGTAAATAATCAATGAATGGTCGAGTGAATAATAATCTTTATTTGTCTACAAGTAGGTATTTTATAGTTGTGAGTGAATGCGCCCGCGATATATACTTTGTCTCACTCCTGCGCGTGCCCTAGTATAGCGGGTAGGATATTTATTTGCCGAGACGGCGAGACAAAGCGATGCGCTCTCCCTCTACCGTGGTATGCAGCGTAAATTATTTGCGAGTACACATTGTTGACGTTTCTGGCATGTGACAATTGTAGATGTCCAGAGGTTGATTCATCGGTCGTTGACCCTGTATGTTTGGCAATTTATTTTGACAACAAATTATGTTTGACAATTATTTATTTAGGGACGTAGGTATCCTACAAATACATACTCTCAATATGATAATAAAGTGTATATTTACTTTTGAATATGATGACGAGGTCTTTGATTGTGTCGATACACACGATGGACATATCGTCGATTAAGTATATTTAATACTGCTAGGTCTCAGCTCTTGAAGACGCCGTGAATTTACATTAAGAGATGTTGAAGCTCAGTTTATTGGTCCCACTGCATTTCAAGGCGTCATTCAAATCGATCGGGAGCTTCATATGGTATTCAAGAGAATTAATTATTTTACACAGTTTTAAATAATCAACAAACAGTACTTGAAATATCTGATGACTTGCCGATATCATCAATGTAAATTAAAAACAATGTTGCACCGAGAACTGAACTGATTGTGTAACAAAATGTTCAGATTCGAATTTACCGTTATAAACAACCTAGTATATGTAAGACAAATTATTTGCCAAGATTTATTAAAGATCATTTGGAATACCAGTTGATCCACTGTAAGTAAAATTCGATGATTTAATCTATAAAATGCTTTCACAAAGTTGTGATATGAGCACTCAGTTGATTTGTCATGTCGGAATTTGTGCTGTTGACGATTCGTACTGTTCGTGATTAAAACATACGATTCACGAGAATCTCACGCAGTTTGATCACAGAAGAGAGTATGGCAATGTGACTATAGTTTGTAACATCGTTCTTAGGTTTAATTTTATGACGAGACTCATTTCCCCCGCCTGTCTGTATTACGCGCATCTCGATTGATGTACTACAGCATGATGTACATATACACGTAGCTATTGGGTTGTTCGTCTTAGAAATCACAACTGAATTTTATGAGATAAATCATTTCTGACTATCACGTAGTGTAATGTATCCCTACCAATGTTAATATGCTAATCTTATCATATACTCTTATCCATTTCCATTAAATATTATAAGTTATCATGCAAACCAATGTTAAGCTTATTAACCATATCTGTACTATGTTATCTATAGCCTATAAATATTAGTGTTACCACGTGTATGTCAAACTTAGCTCAATGTATTATGTTTAAATTTATCATCTGTCTGAATTTGAAGATTTCATATCACTAAATGGAAATAAGCAGCGAACGATACATTCAGATAAATCGCCTGATATCGATTTGACCTTAAGGGTAACGATAACATACCCTACAAATTTCTTCTTAATTTATCGAAGGGTCGTACGTATGGTTATCTTTCCTTTAAATAGGACGTCATATCAGAGGCAGCAATCATTATTCTTAAAGCCACTACGATGTTAACATCATCGTTATTATTACTTTTATAATACTGTTAATATTATACTTCAATGTAATTCAACGATCATACAAATAAAATTACACAGTTGAAATTCTAAAAGTGTTTTTGTTGCAAAAGGCCATAACAGTAGCGTACAGTCGGTAGTATGGGTACTATAAATGTCCTTGCATTCAAAATTGAAATAACATTTTCTTCCGTATTCATTTCACCACATCATACACTCGGCTTGTTTCGAGTAGACAAATTATCTTCAGTAGCATGTTCAACGGACCGAATTAATCTGATTCGAACAATAAGTTATGAACTAGAAACTAGTTGTGTGGATACAAATAAAATGCATAGGAATTTCCACAGAATAAACAAAGATTTTCCACAGTCATAATATTAAAGCATTTATTCGTATGGTACATATATCTCAATAAGTGATTCCAATATATTGAAGAACGTGACCTGAAGACAACATTGCCTTCGTCCACATAATGGAACCTTACCTTACTATCTGACGCCATCGTTCGTGTAACTTCAAAACTCCATTCACCTAGAACTTCACATCTTTCTGGTGGTACACATTTCCACAATAACGAGTAAATAATATTTTTTAATGGAAAAAAATATTTTTCCTACAATCAATTATTCAACAAATCGATACATCAAACCAAGTTAATTTATCAATACATTTTATACAAAATAGGCAGCCCTTACATTTTCTGCTAACAGATTTTCGCAAGTCTTTACTGCATATAATAAAAGAAGTTAAAAGCCTGTGTTATTAGTACATTGCGTTTTCAAATATTGTTGCGCTGAAAACGTTTTGAACTTTCTTAATATGTTTAGAATGTGCTTTAAAATGACATTTATTCACCAAATGAAGTGAATTCTTATAATCTATGCAATTGATTATCATTATGGACTCAGTTCACAGCAATTGTCTATTTTGTTAAATAATTTTATAAGAAAGTCTTAGAAGTACCACAAAAAAATAAAATCAAAAACCTTCTTAAATTCTTTTTTTTCGCCCTCTTTAAAGTAATAAAAACGTATAATAATGTTTTTTGTTAATCGGTTTTACATAAGGTTAAAACAATAAAAAGAAGTGAACGAAAGCTCGGATGTGATTTCGATGTTATCAAAATAAACGATGGGTCATTGGTCTTTCAAATCAGTCCCTTTTCCTTTACACTTATTTTTATCGTTTTTTTACGTAACCTACAAAAATTTCAGCTTTTTGTGAAGTTTCTTAGATAACAATCAATAACGGTTTTTAAAATATTTATTATTTCCTTGAAGTGACTAGTTTGGTATTATCAAGTCATTATCAATGTCAGCAAAAAGATTTTTAAGTACTGCGTTAAAGTGTTTGCAAAGTTTAAATCTTGAAATCCACTTTGCTAGAATAAATGACAATCGGTCAATTTTTTTTCTTTACCACATATTTTAAACATATTTATTGTCATTAAATAACACGTTGTAAACATTTTTTAGGAGAAATATGTGTTTGAATTAATCAGAAGCATAACATTTTAGAATAATACGAAGTAAACATCAGTAAAATCTAGAGTATACGTTTCGTAGAAATACGAGTACATGTATTGAATAAATATGTACTACACATTATCGCTCACAATAAATTTAATAATGAACGAACAAGAGAGAACTGTTTATTAGAGACGTATGAAATTATTGACAGTAAAATGTATAACATATGTAGGAAGAAGAAAACTAAAACAATATTTAAGTCACAAGGACAAAACAAATGTATACAATATTTTATGTTGATATGAAATTCTTTATGAGATTCTAAAAATCTTCTGACAAAATTACCTTAAATTATTATAAATATAATTTGATGATTAAAGTGACTCAGACAGACCAAGATTAGAAAATAATGTTACACATAAAGATAATATTGTTGAGAAACAAAGGGCATACATCACGTCTCCAATAAATCGTAAGTACTTGCGATTTCTTGGAGACGTGATGTACTCGTACTTGACACCATCACAAAATACTTGACACCATCACCATACTTGACACCATCACAAAATTCATATTATATAATGCGAGTATATTATGACAATATAATACTCGTACCAAGAACACTGCTCGTATGACCTGTGGGCCGGCGTTTACATGTGTGTTATTTATGCTGTACAACGGATGCTATGTTAAGTGAGCTATTTAGCGACCCAAGCAATTACATTTGCAATTCTAACTGTATCAAAATAATATCAAATAACTTATCATCTTATACTCACATCAGGCAATCGCTCACATAGCTATGCGGAAACCTCCAAAAGCCGCTCGTTCCTCGCTCTGCCTCCATGTAAAATCCCTCTTAATAAATATTTTTTTAAATTTTGAAGGTGTTACGTTATAAAATCACTACTTTGCAATAAAATATTTGTAAGTTGTTTGCCCAAGGTACTGCACGTTCGTCTATTTATAAAGCCACTGGAGGATTCATATGCCCAAAAAGTTTTCTAAAGCTAGAGTAGTCAATGTCACGTAAGGACAGCCACAACAACCATTAAGATAACTGGAAATTGATGCTCCATTTGTCTCAAGAAGATGGTTTATACAAACCAACCGATCTCAACATAGTTAAACTCCTGGAGCATCGTTTCTTAACCTGTGGGTCGTGACCTTCTGAAGGGTCGTAGTGAAATATCAGAAAGATCGGAAAATTAGAATATCTTACGTGTACAAAAGGAAAATAACACATTTTCTGAGAAAAACTAATGCATTTATTTGGATGAAAAAAAACCCATCTGTTTATTTCTTATATTATATAGCTAGTTATAGTGTGTAGTAGAAATCGTTAGAAGTGCAATCCTAATATAACTTAAGTAAGTTAATTATTGATTCTACGGATTGAGAAGTTTTTTATAAAAAAGAAAAATAATCAATGTGATGGTTGCATTTATTTTTAACTTAAAAATATGCCCATACGTGGGTCTTGATTAGAAACATACAAAAATTAATTGTTTTCAAGCGATAGTAGACGATTACTTTATTAAGTTTTCAATGCTACCATAGAAGAACATCCCTTTTTACAGAGGCAAACAGTTTAGACTTGTCACTCGTATACATATTCGCGGCAAATTCAAACTGCATAGCTGGTAAATGACGTAAAACAGTAGAAATCATTATTCGATATAGGTTTGTGTAATGACAACATTTGTGCGGTCACGTGCATATGCACCAAAATATACATATTGTTTTTTGCAGGGAAGTCACGAAGTCTTAATATATATATTTTTTCTTTTAAGTGGTCACAAGACTTGTACCAATGTCGTAAAGGGGACATATATTACACATAATGTTATTTAGCTTAGCACCAGATAATTTAAGGCTTTGAATACCACGAGGCGCAGCTTCAACCCTATACTTTTTGTAAATCTCAACCAGTGAAATTAAACTGATTGATTAAATGTACCGTCACACATATATATGTATACCATCACACAAAGGACTAAGCGCTATACTTTCCTATTGCGATACGATATACTTCTTTCGTCCTGTCTGCAACTATAAATTTTCTTATATGTTGTATTCTTTTCTTCAACGACCTCCGTGGCCTGGCTGAAGATACCTGTCTTCTGACGTGGAGGTTGTAGGTTCGATTCACGTTGGTACCCATTAAAAAAAAGGTTCATTAGTCTGGTTTTCACTTTATGCCTCTGTGACCTATTTCTGATTGGTAGTAAAAAAATCGCATCACAATAATTCTACCAAACACATACAGCTTCTTCTATTTCTTTGTCTTACTTATTACCCTTTTTTATTTCAAAATATAATTTACTTCGTTGAACCAAACTACTGTATGTATTCCTCTATTACCTGCCCTAGTTACGTTGTACTTCATTATATTGGATTACACTTTTGATGACTATAATATCACCTGACGGGCGTATTGCAATTTAATAATCTCTTCCAACCAACCAGATATATTTATGAAGAAGCCGGAAGTGAAAAATCAGACTTGAATCATTTTAAAAATATCGGGATACCGAAGAGAATCGAACCCGCAACCTTCGGGCTGGATGACAGACGTCTTACCAACTAGTGAACGTCCGCATCTTAGATTTGTATTTTTCATATGCCCATATAACCTCAGTGTATCCTAATAAATTTTCTTTCATCTAACCTATACCCGTTATATAATGGTAAGCGTTCTTTCTAAGTAATTTATCACCATGGGTTCATACTAGGTGAATTCCAATTATAAATCTTATTTCATCGGAATAAATGCAATACTATTGCTTATTTGTTAATTAATTAGTCATGATAGAGAAAGACCAAGCAAAGTATTTTTAGATTTACGAATAGAAAGAAACGGTAGAAATTCAGAGAAATCGTACTAGTTCTATGAAAAGGTGTATGGTTGTGGAAGAGGAGGATGTGTTTCGAGATTGGAAAGTCTAGCGTTTTATCCTCTCTACCGTAACTGACAATGAAATGGCATGATGGTATGAATGTACGAGTATTAGCTAATTCACTGCGTAGTCGTAGCCCAGTCGCGAGGACATTAGATGTTTATCAGCCCACACCCTTGCACATGTAGATTAAGAAATAAAAAACAGAAAGTAAATAAATTGCAGGAAAAAAATAAAAAAATAAACCCACAAATACCACCTCAGATTAACTCGAATAAATAAATATAGGTTCTTTGACAGCAATATAATGTGTAAACTCATGTTTGATTCGCGTTAAAAGAAAAGTTCTATTTTTTGCATTCAAAGTGCCCTTGTGGGCTGTAAACTCTCCACATAATGATGTAAAAAGTGTTTGTTTATTGTCATATTTATTATTTTGATGATAACATATAGTATTATTATTTTGTAACTCCTGAGAAATTATAGTTTATCGCACACAAACTGCACTGATTGCGGTGGATCAGCGCACTTTACTTTTGTTACATTGCACTTTGCATATATCAGAATTACAACATTAACCACAGTGTTTTGATATCCTCATAAGCGAATATATAATGATATTGTGTGACGATGATAAGTATTCTAGTAGAACCTCGTACGTGATGGGATTCATCAAACTTGATCACACAAGAAAATATAGGTAACATTTATTTACGACGGTATCATGTATGTCATACATAGAATGATGGGTGATGCGTTACTAAGCTAAGGATTCTGCATTTACTAGAAAGGAGGAAAAGTCAGCGCTCATAAACAAATGTTGAATTTTTCACGGAGAACAGCATGGATTGTTAAACACTCCCAAGAGAGTTGAAATAACGTGGTCTTTTTCTTATCTATGGGGACCTTACTAGATATTCGGACATATGTGAGCAAATGTTGTTAAGGGCAAAATGATACTTTTTACGTAGGGAGGTTCTGTTTTTGATAGAGTAGAAAGTTAATTGTGAAGTAAAAATAACAACGAAAACAAACTTTAAATATAAGTTATTGGTTTAAATTTCACTCAATTTAAAATATGGAATTTATTCACCCCAACTGTAAAAAATCCAATATTATTGGGGAGAGAGATGTAGAATGTGAGTGTGACTTATTTAATCATCGAAACAAACAAAATTTTGTAGAAAGAAATTACGAAACTCATACTAGACTGTAAAATAAAACTATGTTATGTACACACTTCGACAAAGAAATTCCCTCATCAAATTTATTTTTACAAATTCATATTTCTTTCCAAAGTTTTATATGAAAATTATTTTACTTTTTATTTTTATACTTTGTATTTAGAGAAAAATATTCATGGTGTCAACACAAGATAAAAGAGGACAGCTTAATTTTTTTTATACTTGTTCCAATTTAGTTACGAGTATATTAAAATTTAGTGTATGATAATTCCAACAAAATGAAATTGGCTTCAATATATTAACTTTAAACCGGTATCTAAAAAATATGATCATACATATGAATATAATGCCAGTCTCCAATATCTTAAAATAAGACAGCCAAGAAATCACCACGTTTGGTCAACTCTTTTTGGAGTGTTGAAAGATCTAAGCTGTCCTTAGTATCTGTACAAAACATTAGATTTTCTTTTCAAGCATGGACTATCTAGTGAAAGCAGAATCCTTTGTATACCAACGCATCACACACCAACTTTTGTGTTTCACTCGACTCGACGAGTGAAACACTAAAGTTGATGTCAGGTGTGCTTATCCTGGTCGATATTTAAGAATAAGCTAAATAAATATTCTTCATCCTTAGCCCCTTTACAATTCCCAACCTAGTCCGTACAGTCTACGAGATTTATCGCTTTTTTTATTATTATTTTTCCAGAAATTTTGTTTTCATGCATTAAGTTTATGACACGGTCTTGAATACTGATAATAATACACTGAAATATTCTGTAATTAATTGGAAAAAATTTCTTTAAAGCAATAAATCCATCAAATGTGTTGAATAGACACATAAAATTATTTTAATAATTTTATAGAAAAACAATCAATTTTATCTTCAAAAAATTCACTCAAAATTCAAAGTTTAATTATTCTTTATTTTTTTGTTAAATCATAATGTGTTAAGGGACGTAACTCGAGACAAAGAACCCTAATCCAAATTTTAGCAAAACTGTTCGAAATGCAGACATGTGTGAATATATTAATCTTATATGTTTTCCTTATATTTGCAGATGGAGTATATTGCAACGCAACGTTTGATACGTACCTCTGCTGGGGACCTACTCTTGCTGGAACGTCAGCGTCTCAACACTGCCCTTCTGTACGCCTAAGTGACACCAGCAGTGAGTGTTATAACCAACATTTTTTTCTTAAATAAAACCAGAGCTGCAATGTATTCATGCTGAAGTATCTTTTCTTAAATAAAACCAGAGCTGCAATGTATTGATGCTGAAGTATCTTTTCTTAAATAAAACCAGAGCTGCAATGTATTGAAGGCTTGCTGTGGGCAAAGAAGCAAATAAATTTTTGAATTATGAACGAAATGTCAAAATTTCTATTACAATGCATACATTGGCATTTTAACAAGCGACACGTTTGAAATGTACAGAAACAATTCTAAAAACTTCCAAGCTACTGCGTGTCGAAAGTAACAGTTTCATGGTATTAAGTTAGCTGTATGTATTCTTTTTTAAAATTTTAACTTGGATCGTTTAATAAATAATAACACCCTTATCGGGGTTACGACTCAAAAAGTTCCAAGGCATCAGAAAGTAAGTGGAAGATCCTTAATATTTTGCATATATTCGCAAAATTATCACTCTTCGCGATCATTTTATAAGATTTATAAGATATTTATGTGCTTACATTGTGTTAATAATCATTGTTTTATCAGCTGTTTTACTAGGATCAGTGCCTGTTCTGAGATTACTGACTTAAACTTACACAGTTTATATTGTATACATATATACGTAATTAGAGATGTCAAGATTTTATTTAGCTAGAGTTGCAGCCGGACATGAGATCTGACAAATTTTAATTGAAAACTGTTCGAAAAGAAGATAATATATGTAATTAAATTCCAGGGCAAAATATATTGACTTCGTCTCACTGTCTCGCCAAATGGTATCACCCTAAACATAATTTAAAAAGATATTTTCTATTTCACTTATTTTTCACTCTTAATGAAAATGTATATTTATTCTCGCCATTAAAATCTTCACAAAAACACAATAATATTATTTATATATACATACGAATTCATCAATAAATTTAACCTTAAGAATCCTGTGAAGATATTTTACTCGTGTACTAAAAATTAGTAGGAATTTTTATTTTCCATAGTACGAGTATATTACAAAGGTCTTAAATTGGGTTTTAATATACTCAATAACTCATAGATATTTTAATATGTTGTCCGGAAAGTAGTTTCGTATGTCTTGGAAAGATGTCACCATGATACAATTTTCATTGTTAACTTCATTTCAAATGTGCTGAATGTGTATTATTGTGTAAATTTACATTTTAATGCATCTTCGGCCATTGTTAACTCAAATTTATTGAGCGGTTTTTTGACATAATTTTGAAGTTTAACAAAATAAACTGTTGTATTATATCTTCGTTTAAATGTAACAGAAACCAAAAAAAATGTACATAGTATGTTAACGATGCAATAAGCGATCGTGTGTGTCGAATGTGGTTTAAAAGACTAAAAGATGGTGTCCGCTCTGGAAGGCCGATTACCACTAGTGATCGTGATTACCACGACTGATGACAAACAAATTAAGATTTTGATCGATAATAACAAGTGTTTGTCGACACGAGAGATTGTTAACATACTAAAAACATCGAAAACTAACGATCACGTACATTTGGTACAATTTTGTACATTTGAATTTTGACCAAAAAGTCCTAAATTACTTTCCAGACAAGCCAATACAAACGAAAATAAATTTAGTAATACTCGTCGATTTCAATCCTCGGATTTTCAAACACTTTAAAAATATTTAAGGAATCGAATCGCATGCACCAACAAAGTAATGTTGTAAAAGGTTACACGTTGTTCCTTGAAAATCCTCAAATGCGTCATTTTGAACAGTTTGGTCAAACTGGTTATTGTAAACGATCGTCGGCACAAAATTCAAAGGAATAGATTTCGTCTTTATCTCAGCCTGTTTTTGAAGATCTTCTCCTAATCTGGAATGGTAACACGCGTGAATTTCTTCTGTTGGTATTCCTACTTCGTTAGCACACTGCACACTTCCAGTTGTTGAATATATACTAAATATACCAGGTGAATATCTTTACATGATTACTAAAAAGACGACCTCCGTGGCCTGGTGGTAAGACGCTTGTCTGCCGATCCGGAGGTTGCGGGTACCAGCTGGAATTCTGATTTTTTTTAAAATGGATTCCAGTCTAGTTTTCACTTAGGCCCCATAAAAAACTACTTTCTGGTTGGTTGGAAGAGATTGCCACATGGCAATAAACTCGCCAGGTTAAATAATAAAAAAAGAGCTGTCGATTAAAGAAATTTGAAATTCAATTATATCATTTACATTATTAGGAAGTCAAGGGTCGTAATATCAGCTTTCCATTTTTTTAAGAACAAGTGTTTTAAATCAGGGGTGTATTGCTTCTCAATTATATCATTTACATTATTAGGAAGTCAAGGGTCGTAATATCAGCTTTCCATTTTTTTAAGAACAAGTGTTTTAAATCAGGGGTGTATTGCTTCTCAATTATATCATTTACATTATTAGGAAGTCAAGGGTCGTAATATCAGCTTTCCATTTTTTTAAGAACAAGTGTTTTAAATCAGGGGTGTATTGCTTCTCTATTTTTTTAAGAACAAGTGTTTTAAATCAGGGGTGTATTGCTTCTCTATTTTTTTTTTTTTCCCACCTGGCGAGTTTATTGCCATGTGGCAATCTCTTCCTGCCAACCAGTTCCACATCCACAACTTCCACAACTCTAATCAACCTGAAATACGATAAGGTCAGATATTTAAAATATTTTTAGAGTCGTGAAAACTTTCATACAGGTTTAACATTCCAAACATTTTTATACTTCGATATTCTAAATTTTATTTATGAAAATGCACATATTTGAAAATTTTAACTTATTCAATCTCTTACGATATTACATTCATTTTATTTTTCTAATTCTTTGGTAAAGTGTAGTTATCGATCATCACTGGAATTAGTTGTCAACTATTTAATATACGCGAAATACTCGTTGGGATATTTCAAACATCGTTGGCGTATTTCGATCTGCAACTCCCAAAGCATTATATTTCCTTTCAATAATGTAGCGTGTTTCTTGGTTCCCCCATTACCCATAAACTGAACCGCAAATGAAATTATTATATTTAAATCGCCAAATGGTTCCTGTCTTTTTTTATCTTACCGAAGACAATTTTTTTATTATTCTTTTATGGAAATTTCTATATTTTATGCTTGGAAATTAAATTGTTATCAATTTTCTGGTCAGTTGGAAGAATTTGTCATTTGCCCATAAACCCGATAAGTTGTACATTGTATGTTAAACTAACAAACATTATTTGTAAAATTGCACAGCATAATCAACACGTACTCAGTGTATCGCATCGACATTAGCACTATAAATACAATATTATTCACACGATTATTTCAATTTTTTCTCGGATTCAAACGAAATTAACCATAAATTTAAGGTACTTATTACTAATACCATTACATTATAACATAACCGATTTATTTACTTGTCCAAATATTGGATAGCTGATTTTCATTTTTTTCGATTCCTAAAGATAATTTTTTTCAACTTGTCCGGAAAGAAACAAAATATCAAATTTCTCATTATGTTACCCAATTTCTTCAATTCTTTTACTAAATTTTCAAAATAATTTTTATGGTTATTTTCAAATTTCTAAAATTATATAAGCGATCATTTACATTGATGTCTTTAAAATCATATTTTAGAAAATTATTCTAGATATCATTCATTCAAGAATATTATTATTTTTAAAAACAATTCTCCAGAAATATCTTACACAATAAAAAAAAATAACGAAATTTACCATTGTTTCCTGTTAAACTCAAGTTGATTAGTACTTAAATGTCGCATTATTAAGTTTCCTTTTTAAATTACACACCTTTTTGTGCTGTTGAGTAATTTCTGGAATTTCAATAAAGTCGAGCCAAGTTGCACCATTTTCAATTAAGTTTCTCCTTTCTAGTCTCTGCTAATCTGCTTATTGGTTTCTCCAAGAAAAAATGTTGCTTCCGAAAAAGGTTCCGCTTGATAGAGTTATTTGTACTATTTTAACACGTCAGATATTAGTAGGGTGTGCAAACTGTTCTACTTCTTGGAATGCAACGAGGTGATGTCACTTTGATATGCTCAACAAAAGCTTCTTAGGGGATGATCTAACTAAAGGTGTTATTTTGAATTAAACGGCATTTTTATGGACATTTTTGATAGATGTTATTGTGAAGCATTAACATTTCAGTTATGGAACGATCCACGAACGTGTAATTCATAATTATTGTGATAAACCATTACAAAAATGAGAAAAATATTTTAGCAATACTTTACAAGTTGCGTGAACATTTCGGCGTACACAATCATCCATTTCGAATTGCATCTGTGAGTTTATTAAAAAAAATGTGTATCAGTTCGATTTCAGAAGTAAAGCAACCTTCGTGTCTTCATAGTGGTCGGTCTCTTGAAAATATAGCAATAATGAGTCCATTCACAGCAATCGGATAAATCAATAATCATTCTACAATGAATTTAATGAAATATCTACAATTGCATAATTCTAAGATTTGATTGACGCGATAACTGAACGTAGGTTGGCCAATTGGGTGGAGAACCAACAACTAACGTTGAATTTTAGAAGAAAATCATCTTCAGTGATGAAGCGTATTTTAAATTAGGTAGCTGCTTAAACAAATGAAATTGTCGAATTGAGGGCTCTAAATTTAATAACAACCAATCCACCAACCACGAGTTACTGTTTGGCGCTGGTTTTAGGCTAGTGGTGTGAGAGGGCTGTACTTTTTTGAAATTCAACAAGACAACACTACCGGACACAATGTTTCTAGTGCGTGTCATCTCTCGTTTTGGCGACACCATGCCATTTGACTTCCTTCTCTGAAGTTTCGTGAACGGAAAACCTTTGCTAATAAATCACATACAATTTCACAGCTTAGGAACAAGATTCGACTCGTTATTGATGAAATGGAGAAGAAATTATGTGAAAACGTTACCAATTTTTTTTGTCGAAAGAGAGAAAATATACAGACAAATCGAGGCATACCTTTGGCAGATATTGTATTCCACGTTTAATGACAATACTTACATTTTATGTTCAAATAAAAATATTGATAATTTCAAAAAAAAAACAGTACTTTTCATTAAAAAAATCAAATGTTTTTGGAACAGCGTTTAGTCTTTCGGTAAGGCTTGTATTGTAGATACAGTTTTATTGAGTGTGCTCGCAATTTATTTCCAGTTGGCTTATTTTACGTTAAACCGCTGAATCAGTGATGCATACTGAAGCTTTATGATTGCATATAGTTGAAACAATATTACATTTTTCTCCTTTATACGTTCACTACTAAAAATATGCTGGTAGCTTTGAATTTTGAGTAAAGGACAGCCAGATACAATGTGCCTAAATTTAAGTCTCCCTTATCCTCAGTTGATGCTGGAGTTAAATGTAAATTTTTGGAAAATATTTTGGTAAAAACACAGAAAAATGTAAATTTTTGGAAAATATTTTGGTGTCTTTAACTCCAACAAATTGTTTAGAAGTTTATTGATGAACGTAATTGTATGTATTATTTTGCATATCCACAATCAGAATATTAATACAGTTTACTTCGCAAAGTTAAAGTCTGGTAAAATAATTCGTTCGGTAATAATACGCGTACGCGCTTGACGTGTCCGATTTGTCGTTTCAACACCTAGGAGATAATACTGATAACACTTCGATGACGAACCGTAACTTTCGTGACTATTCAAGTGGTTCTAAACCCGAAGGTCTGATTAATAGGCCAAATATAACGCCTTCCGGCAGTCTCCTCAATATTTACGAATCACCAATTTGGATCTGTTGAAGAGTACCATATAAATTAATCAATTAACAGAAATTATCACGTGTTTATACTTAACAAATATGTTGTTTATAGTTAAGGCATTACTATAAACAACATACTATAAACACGCTCCCCTGAAGATGAGGTGAAATCCTTGAAACCGGTAGGGTTATACCGTCATAAAAAAGTGGAATAAACAGTGTTTGTTAAAAATAAATTACAAAACTTAACAAATATACAGCTTCCGATTTAGTGTGTGATCTCTTCAAAGCTAATTTTATTTCTTGGATTGAAGGCAGTGAGTTAGACATCTATGTGAGTTTTCTGAAGACATAAAATGCCACATGCGTGTGTGATTACACATATCAAAATATAAGATTTTTAAAATAGTGAATGCATCAATATTATTTTATTGGGTGTTAACATAAGTTATGTCTGTTTTTTTCCAAATGAAGAGCGCAAGAGGACACAACAAAAAAAAATACAACAAATTAGTCAATAATGTATTCTCCTTCATTATTAACAACAAATTAGTCAATAATGTATTCTCTTTCATTATTTACAACTTCGTGCCAACGTTCTACAAGTTTCTCAATGCCTATGCGATAAAAACCATCCGGTCTTGACTCGAGAAATTCGTCCAACCATGTCCGCAATTCGACGTCATTATTGAAGGAAACGTCGCGCAAATTGTTCGAAAGCGACCGGAAAAGGTGGAAATCCAATGGCGCGAGGTCTGGAGAATATGAAGGGTGTGGCAGGACTCCTCAACCAAGCGTTTGAATGGCATTTTTCGTAATGTTGGCGATATGAGAGCGGGCATTAACGTGTTGCAGAATAACGCCATATTGCCGATCTGGCCTTTTTTGATGAATTGCAGTGTTGAGCCGCTGCATTTGCAGAATGTATATCTCCGCGGTGACTGTCTGATTGCGTTCAAGTATATCGTAGTGGATGACGTCTTGCCAATTCCACCAGATGCAAATCATCGTCTTGCGCGGATGCAAACCTTGTTTCGATGACGCGCGAGCAAATCAGCAGAAATTGTCGAACGTTGATTTCTGTTGTTTTCACTCAAAACATGTGGAACCCAAGCGCCAAATTTCTGGACTTTTCTCATTGATTTAAGATGGCGGTATACAGTTATGTAATTACAATTCATTCGAGGTCGAAATTACCGTCTTTGAAACGGGAAAACCATCGACGAGCTGTCCTTTCATTCATAGCATCTTCACCGTACACTTCGCAAATATCGCGAACAGCTTTGGCAGCTTTATTCCCTCGATTGAACGCGAACAGAAGGAGGTGTCGAAAATGCTCACTTTCGTCTACTTGACATTCTATTTTGAAGTTTTTCAATCAAATAAAATAATACATGTAACGTAAAAGCAAATACAATATTTTGTAGAGCAGAAAATTTTCTTTCGAATGACTTGAACCATTTTGTTTTACTTTTGGTGCTCATTTTTAAATTTGGAAAAAAACGGACACAACTTATGTTAACACCTAATATTTAATGAATGCCTATTATAGAAGGCCTAATACAAATTGGGGCATCAGGGCACTTGGCATTGGTGCCACCGGAAATGACTCCGTAAGCCAATTTGTGATAGACATATCCTGTCACAAGTAATTTCCGTACTTACAGCTTGTCTGCGTCTTCATTGGCTTACGGACAACTTACAACAAATTTTCGCCATTTGGCTCTATCTGCTGCTGTTTGCTTCCAGTTCTGTTGAGTATAAATATTTTAAGTGTTTCATGTGGTACTTTCTTATATTTCTTGCGCTGCCCGCCTTCCTTTCTTCTGCTTTCCTTTAGCTTACCAAAGATGATATTTGATGGTATGTACGTAATATTTCGTATATTTTCTTTTTATTTCATTATTCTCTACTTTTAATTTGTTAGATTAGTTTAGACTTTAAATCACTGACTATATTTGTGTAACGAATTGCCAAAAAAATTAAATTACTGAATTCAGCAAACACTGCTAATTAGCAGTGCGGACAAAAATATATAATGACGAGCGTAGACAGGATGTCACATTTGACGCATGCGTGCTGATTACACTAGTGCATGTTAAAATGTTACAATATACGAACTAGTTTATCTCGTGCTAGTATTGTTTCCAGACGAGCTTTTCGCCGAGTCTGGGACACCTTTTAATTTTATTTGGTTCCATCGGTAATCACTCCTGGGTGAAAAACAAGCGTCTTGCTGACTAGGTCAAGGGTGATGTCGAGAGACGTTGTCATTAGAATAACACACGAATATTGAAAGAGCTCGAACACACTGAGAAAATAAATAAAGAGGGTTTAAAATATCTAAACAAAAACGTTGAATTTCGTTGATCACAAATGTGAAAGTACTAAAATCATCTTACAAATGGAATTCTGAAAGATAAAAAAATAAATAGTACACAAATGATTAATACTTCGTGATTAGATAAATATGTCAAAGCTAAAACTTTATTACATTCGTAACTGATTTTTTCTTTCTACCAATCAGAATACGGGTAAGGTGTGTTTATTTATGAAAATGGTAATTATATTCTTGTATCTGTTAAGTTTCTTAATTGATTTAATTACGGATGCACAGCTTTCTTTTATACATTTCATTTGGACTGAACAAATAAAACAAACTGTGTACAACAATAGACTTCACAAAATATTCTGTTCATTGTCACACAGTGAAGAACAAAGTATTGTCAACATGGTAAATATGAATGTACCCACAAACCAATACGCCTCCTTACACTTATATTTACCAATTATAAACATAACAGAAATAATCATTAATTACATTTAACTTTTAACACAAAACAACACTTAAATTATTTCAAAAAATTCTTTCATCAACTCGAATGTTAAACAAAAATTTAAATACAATTTAGCCTACTTAATTTTTTTACATTAACAAAATTTATATCAATTTCAATATTTACCTGAATTTAGCAAATTTAACTCTTCCCATCGACTTAGTAAAAATATCAGCAATGTTTGAATCTGAATCTATTTTAACGATTTCAACAACTCCAATTTTAACATTTCCATGAACATAATGATATTGTACTTCTATATGCTTAGAATTTTTTGTAAAGTTTCCATATTTAGCTATAGCAAGAGCTCCAGAATTTTCTTTATAAATTGTAATAGGTTGAACAATTTCAACAAAAACATCACTAACAACATTTCTTAAGAAATTTATTTCTGTTACAGCTTCAGACAATGCAACATACTCTGCAAAGGTAGATGACTTAGTAACACAATTTTGTTTTTTTGGATTTCCAACAGATGGGGTTTCCAAATAGTTCAATTTTAAACCCAGTAGTTGACTTTCTATCAATAATATCTCCTGCCCAGTCAGCATCAACACAATAATATCTCCTGCCTAGTCAGCATCAACACAATAATATCTCCTGCCCAGTCAGCATCAACACAATAATATCGTCTGCCCAGTCAGCATCAACACAATAATATCTCCTGCGCAATCAGCATCAACATAACAATTTATAATATCAGCTTAATGACTTTGGTTCTATGTTAATTTAAGATCTTTGGTTGAGTACAAGTACTTTAGAACTCGCAATGCATATTTGAAATGTGTCTCATCACAACAATTTTGAAATCTACTTAAATAATTAACACTAAAATATAATATGTCTGGTCTAGTCATCATCATAATTTTTTCCAGATTCAGATTTGTATCTGGTACAGTTACCGTATCTGTATCGGCATATAGTTCCCTATTAAATTCTTCCGCTCTCTTCAAGATAAGGTCTCGTTGTTTGGTTACAGTATTATCAGATAGTTTAAGTGCAATGATGTGGCGTTTTCCTAAAGACATATTTTGCTTTAGCTTTTTCAGACTTCTTCTATTCTCAATCGTCCATTGAACCATTTTTGTATTATATTCTCGGATATCTTTACGAATATTTTTACGTAGCTTTCTATTGATCTCTGAGAAAGATGATGATGTAGAAGCGGGTTGTGTAGATATCATTTTTCTTCTTTGTTTCATAAGATCTAACGTTTGCTGCGACAATTTTGATTCTTTTTGGGAATATGAGCTACCGTAGTTTGTTGCACTCTGTACTATCTGTTTTACTATTGATTCTATTGTAATCGGAAGCTCTGGTTCGCTAAGGATTTCAAATTTTTTGAAGTCTAGTTGAAATTTATTTTGGTTTTGAGCAAGTAAATTATTGTTTATTATTCTTTTCTCCTTTTTGGTCTAGTACCATGACTTATATATAAGAGTGCTCCTATTAAATTTCTATATTTAACATTCTCATTTAAATTTGATTGACTCAGTTTAATATTAATCTCCATTAGTGTATTATAAAGTTTTGAGTTTTCAATATTATATAAGTTTAGCTACCGATTCTATATAATTTTCCTGGCTCAATATTAAGGTACTGCTACATTTCTAGAAAATAGTCTTAACTGTCAAATAGCGGTATACTGATTTCACTGTTTCTTGCACACGCCATTTTTTTCCTTTAATAAATATTCTAAATCTTCACTAATATTCAATAATTACGCTCTGCTACCACGTTAAGTTTCTTGATTGATTTAATTACAGATGCACAGCTTCCTTTTATACATTTCATTTGGACTCAATAATACGTGTACAACAATACACTTCACAAAATATTCTGTTCATTGTCACATAGTGAAGAACAAGGTATTGTCAACATGGTAAATATAAATGTACCCACAAACCAACAGTATCCGTTCATACCGGTACAATCATACTTTCTTTTTACAGAGACCGTTGTCAAACGCTGCAGCATTTTCGGCTTTTGGGAGGGAAAAGAGCCCAATGAGACGATGGGTCATGTGGGCTGGACTAACTATACATCATGCTACCCTCAAGAGGTACGAGATCTACTCACTAAGCTGCATACCGGGGATTCTGCAAAGGTAAGAATTTTAAAATATCCTTATTGGTGAAAATCCGAAACACTGTATTCCTATGGTTCTGATCACGTCACTTAAAGAGAACAATTAAAAAAATGACGAGCATTAATTAAAAAATATATTTAAAAAAAGACGTACATTTGTAAATTTCCTGAATAGTTGACCTAATTTATTTGATATACACGAATATAATTTCAAACAAAATTTAATTTAAAAAAATATACATTTTTTTAAATTAAAGTTATTGTCAAGACCCTCAAAATACTCGTTTGATTAGTTAGAAAATTCTTCCGTGAAGAATCATTGATTCACAGACGAAAATAAATCAGATTCATAATGGCGTTGCAAGTTGCTACATCATTAAAAAGCAGTGGTTTTATTTCGAAAGACTAATTTGCGATAATACGAGTATGACTAGATTTAAAGTGAATTCCATAGCTTATTTTCAAAATATTTCTTAACAGTTTTAATTAGTATAATATATTGTACGAGTATTTCAAATGTATTTTCAAATAAAAACGAACGATCAAACTGAGTTTAAAGCAAAGCATGGAGAACGTACTGGTAAAAAGTTTGAGTTTCAGTTTGAAAACAATCTACATATCGTTAGTAGTCTTTGTAGTCATATTTCATAGGCTCATTAGAATACTGAAAGGGTGTTTTGCTAAAATAAAAATGTAAATAAGGAAAATTAACAAATGTGCCCTGTTTTATAAATGCATGATAATAAAAAAATGTGTTCAATAAAAACAATTGGTGAAGTTATTTATATATTTGATACGGGTAATTCGCTCCTCCCTCCAATTTGGTTATTGCTTCGTATACAGTTTATTTTTGCCTATAATGTTATATTTAGAAAAATAACAACGAGTAATTCCATAACACATAATACACCACATGAAGCTAAGTATTTGTAGTAAGAAGTTCCTTCCCTTATGTCTTCAACTGATCGGAGAAACTCTACTTTTTAAAAATTTATGTACAAAATAATATAATTTCTACAAACCTCTGAAGGTAGTGGCCTTTAAAATGTGCATTATAAATTAAAAAAAGAAAATTAATGCAATATAATTTACTGAGTAATTTCACTTCAATGGCATCAAAATTAATATATAATTTTTAATTGAGTATAGAAATTGAGCAGGTTATTTTTTGAAACTGACGTTATAAGCCCCCAGCGCTGATTTGTTAACGCGCCGCGCCTTTGCTGTACTAAAATACTTGTGTCGCGTATGCATTGTTTGCCAGGCTTAATTTGAACTCATTATTTTCCAGATATTTAATTAACACTATTTCTTAACATAAAAGCCTATTAGTTTTTTAATATAGACTTACTTAAAAGAATTGGGGTTAAAAAGGTTAAGCGATTTATTCTCCGCAGTAGCATGTGCTTCACATTATCACTTCTTTTGGTAAGAAAATATTAGAAAATTTAAGATAATTAATTAAATAAATATTGTTTTAACAGACGAAACTTGATATTGCCCTACGAACAAGGAAACTAGAAATCTTCGGGTTCAGCATCTCCCTTGTTGCCCTTCTGATCTCGCTGGGAATTTTCTGCTACTTCAGGTAAGAAAAATCTGTGTGAACTCATTGCTTCAATTGATTATACTTATTATAGCCCTACATCGGTACACCTCCGGACCAATTGTCTACTCTTATCTAGTGACATCAAACAATAGTTTTGCTACATTTCAGTTTTGCTGACAACTTGTTAAACTGCTTGAGCTCCAGACCTTAAGCTGCCTTATAAGTATAGTATATTTACTGCGCTACGAGTCATTATCCTTTCCCCGTAACGTCTTAACTTAAGTCCGTAGTCACATATATGTTTTCACTAAACTGTTCAGTCCGTTTAGGCAGTTCCTTCTACGTCATTAAAGGACGTCGCACACATGATAAACAAAGAAGTGATCTTTTTGTGTAGGTCGCGTTAGATATTGACTCATGTTGTCCTCCAAAACGGCGTAGGTGGTGGTGGGATTGAACAGAACTAATTGTACTCGTTTAAACTTTTTGTTTTTTTCTTATTATTTTCAAGATTGTGTATTTTTGTTTTTCAATCCAAATATTTCAAAAAAAATATTTTCAACATAAACACTGTTTAAAACTTTTCAGCAACATATGTAACGGTAAACCTTCATTAAAGTACTTATAAATTCTCAATAAGTAAAGGAGTCCATCAGGGTGATATTATCTCGCCAAAATTATTTAACGCTACTCGCGATGTGTTCAAGAAGCTTGAATGGGAAAATAAAGGATCTTATTCTCTTCGCTACACGTCCTGAGAAACTACAGATACAAATAATGGAATTGTCAGAGGAAAATAAACTAGCGGGTTTGAAAATGAAAATGAAAAAGATAAAATACACGTCGAATCGCTTTGCTGATATCACATCGATTTAGATGGATGAAACCCAACTAAAACAAGTCCAACAACAACTTATAACAAAGTATTTCATTTGAGGGAAATAAATAGAAGAGAAAACTAGCTTTGAGTTCCTTTGGACGGCTGAATTACATTTTCAAGAGTAATCTCCCAATCTGTCTCAAACAGAAGGTATTAAACAATCGCATCTTGCCAGTAGTAACATATGCATGGGAAACTTGGACTGTAAGAATGATACAAAAGTTCCAGACAACGCAACACTGCATGAATAGGTACATAATATACAAGAATAGATCACAAACGCAATAGATGGATACGCGCCCAAGCAAAATTTTATGATGTTATGGAAGTAAAAAATTATTCAAGAGGAAATATATTTGATACGCCACCCGATCAACAGACCAACGCTGGACGTATGAAAAAATCAAGAATCTTGTTTGCGCTCCCCTGAAGATGAGGTGAAAGCCTTGAAACCGGTAGGGTTATACCGTCACAAAAAGTGGAATAAACAGTGTTTGATAAAAATAAATTACAATGTCTTTAAACCTCCACAACGTTAATGCTTTAACTATAAACAACATAAAAAATCCAGTGTTACCCAATAGCCTAAACTAGGCATGTAAGAAGACCGAAGGCACGCTGGCTGGACGAAACACGTAAACAAGCTGTGATTGTGCAAAGTACATCATTTCTTGGAAAAAGTGTATTGTTTTTATTCCTTCTGTAACACAACTTGATTTAATTAAAAAAAACATCAAAACAGGTGTTTTTTAAAGTAATTAAGATGGTGTTTTAAAAAAATATACATTTATGTTAAATTTTGCCTTTGAAAATTATAAAACATCTTAACCAGATCACTAAAATATAATCTGCGATTTACCGACATGCATACATTTTTATAATTTTTAAATAATTTGAACTGGGATTCTGAGAACGAATGTTGCGAAATCTAAAGTAAAAGCCATGTTCCCCGTTTTAATATGTGGTCCTAATCCAGTTTGAAGTCGGTCAAAGTCTTCCAGGACAGTTCAGAATCAAGTGGTAGTACTCCCACTAGCAAAATCCACTCGCTGGGGTTGATTTTCCTTTCCTCTCGTTCATCCTACCAATTGCAGGTGGTTGTTCCAAAAAGGAAGGTTTCAATGATAAATATTAGATAGTTATTACACATATAAAATAAATGTGTAGAGTTAATAAATAATAACGATCTCACATGGAAATGAGTTTTGCAACAATTTAGATATTTTTAATAAAAGTAATATATAGTATTCGCCAGAATATCACTACAATATTTAGAAATAGTTACTAACTTTGTGCTCTCCTTTATTAATATAAATAACCTTGCATAAACGAACATGGAAAACAATACTTTGACGAAGTTGAGTAGCCCTGCATCAGCATGTTGAAGGTTTCGATTCTGCAAAGCAGCTTACATCTCATTCTACAAGTGAGCCCATGTGTTTTTGAAATCTCAAGATCTATTCATAAAATTCTATAATAGAAAAATTAAATTATTATTCTATATAAGCGTTGTTCCACTAAAAACAAATCTAAGTTTTTTACCATTATAAAACAAGTTTTCCACAATTAACACACGTAAGTAAGTCTACTTTGCTATATATGGTAATGTACATATATTTATTGAATTTAAATATACACATTAATATTAAATAAATTTGAATAATGACTTTGTAATTACTTTTTTATTATTACAACTACTTTTTGTATCTCCTGTACATGTAAGTTTAAGATAAAATGTTGTATTTTTGTCAATAATTTTAAGTACTTGTATAACTTGTCATATGTGCATTTGTATGTAAAATACACTGTTGTGTCGTACATTAAATAAATACAATATTTTAAGTACAGGAGTATTTATAGTATATTTAAACAAATATTTTCTTATGAATATGGCGATAAACATAAATTAATACGGAGTATTGTATCATTCTATGCCGAAAGAAGAGCATGTATTAAAGTGAACGCTGCCTTGACTAAGTGGTTTCATATTTCTAAAGTGGTGAAGCAAGGTGGCGCTATGTCACCCTAGTTATTCTATATTTATATAGATTTATGTATGAAGGAACTACAAATGACAATGGATGGCATACAAATGTTGGATGGGATCGTATGCGAATTACATATATACAAATGACATGGTAGTGTTGGTAGTGAGTGAAGATGTAATTTTTACGAAATATGCGAAGAGAAAGATCTAAAAATGAATGTTGCGAAATTCAAGGTAATGATGATAGAAAAGTGTAAAAGAAAAATAAATGCGACATGTGAGTGAAAAATTAAGGATTAGAACAAGTTGAGGAATTTTGCTATTTGGATAGTATTTTCACAGATTATGAAAGAGTAAAGAGGGTGTAGCGATAGGAAACGTCATTTGGCAACATATATACTCGAATCGGACAGTATTAAAATCTGCTACGATGATATAACATATATTCCAAAACTTTGACGTACACGTATGTAAATGAAACTTGAACTTTGAAAAATTCTGAAAGGAGGTAAATAAACGCTGAAGAAATACGTGCATTAAGAAGAGTACACGGAATCATAATGTATAACAGAATACGGAATGAAGTGAAGAAGGATGAACGTGAACTTAAGACTGATGTGTTAAGTAAGATGAAAAAGAGTACGTTGTGATGGTTTGGGCATGTGGAACGAATGAATGAAGAGAGGCTAACAAAATAGATATATACGTATAGTGTAAATGTGAGTGGAAGGCGAGTGAGAGGAAGACCAAATGTATGGTTGGATCAAGTGAAAGACATTCTGAAAGAAGGAAATACGTTGTATTGATATAGAAGAGGCTAAGGATGTGTGTTGATATAGAAAAGTATGGCTCTCTGTCTTTTTTGCTTACAAGACTGATGTGTTAAGTAAGATGAAAAAGAATACGTTGTGATGGTTTGGGCATGTGGAACGAATGAATGAAGAGAGGCTAACAAAATAGATATATGCGTATAGTGCAAATGTGAGTGAAAGGCGAGTGAGAGGAAGACCAAAAAAAGTATGGTTGGATCAAGTGAAAGACATTCTAAACGAAGGAAAGACGTTGTATTGATATAGAAGAGGCTAAGGATGTGTGTCGATATAGAAAAGTATGGCTCTCTGTCTTTTTTGCTTACCTCGCCAGGGAAACGGCGTGTTGTATTTAAACTGGCCTGAATTGAGAAAGTTGTGTTTGAATGTCTTGTATGAATGTATTTAAACTGGACAGTATATTAAAAGTGCTCATTGTTGGTCGAGCCAAATCAAAAAAATTTAACAGAAATGTTTATAAAAATTCAGTAATTTTTCATTATTCTCTCGCAGGAGCCTTCGTAATAATCGAACCAGGATTCATAAGAATCTTTTCATGGCGATGATTGTCCAAGTGATGATAAGGCTGACGCTGTATATCGACCAAGCACTGCTAAGGAGCCAGGATACTACCAAGTCTTCTAGCTCAACGAAAGGCATAGATAATACAGTAAGTATATACTTTGAATATTTTTTTACTGTTACTAATTTCTTTTCAATTTTATTTATGTAACACAATGCTTTATGTCATCGTTTCTCAACCAGTAGGACGTGACTCACAGGGGGTTGGGAAAATGAAAAATAACGTGTGCAAAAAGAAAATAACACATTTTCTGATAAAAACGAATGTTCCAAAGTTCTAGGCATTTTTATTCATTGTTAAGTCTAATGATTATATCTGTATATTTATTCAATTACGAGTATATAGCTAGTGATAGTGTGAAGTAAGCAGCGTAAGTAATGTTATCATTATCTAACTTAGGAATAAAAGGTAATTAAGCTAGTTACTGGTTCTACGACTACACAACTTTTTAGTGAAACAAGCAAATGTGCTTTTTGAGTTTGATTTTCATTTAAATATGTATCGATTTGTAGACGTATATTTCAAGATACACAATAGCAAATTGTTTTCAAGCTATAATAAACGATTCCTGTATTTAGTGGTCAATGCTAACATAGACGAAACGTCTTTTTAACAAAGATAAGACCAAAGGGATTAATATTTCCGAAGTTTCCGTGACTAAACTTCCATGTTACTTCGATAGACAAGCTAAAACTTTACTAAATATTGAGATGTTCAAACCGGTAAGATGAATGTTTGTAAACATCGAGTCTAACTAGTACTTAAATGTGGTCTTTACGTCGCTACTAGAGCAGCTTAAAAGTTTGTTCTTGTTACTCGTGGCAAGTTGAAACAGACAAACTACCCTGTTAGTGAACGAACTAGGAAATTTCCATTCATGATAAAGCTTTTCGTCTTAGCAACAGAAATCACTCATATTTGTGAAAGCATTGGAAAAGAAAATACATTTGAGAGAGAACCTATCAAACGGTCTGGTCTCATCTCAAAACATCTTCCCTATAAATATACATACACCCCACCAATAGGAGGGTGAGCCAGGCCGCGAGGAATTTATATTTTTTTCAGTTCACACCCTTGTAAACGTATTTTTTTAAATTTATTTTACACATGACATGATTTGCGAAATTTAATTTAATTTGGACACACACTTTTAATGGATCTGGGTTTGTTGCCTTTCATTTGTCGTGTCCCCAGTAAACTAGGTTTTTGCCTGTATCTCACTGAGGACATATAGCATGACAAAATAAATCAGTACTTCTTTGCGTTTTTTTATTATTTAAAACCCCGTTATATATACATATATATATATATATATATATATATATATATATATATATATATATATATATATATATATATATATATATATATATATATATATATATATATATATATATATATATATATATATATATATATATATATATATATATATATATATATATATATATATATATATATATATATATATATATATATATATATATATATATATATATATATATATATATATATATATATATATATATATATATATATATATATATATATATATATAATATATATATATATATATAAATATATATATATATATATATATATATATATATATATATATATATATATATATATATATATATATATATATATATATATATATATATATA
>CATKWJ010000916.1:0-30232 GCA_949825065.1 Odontocerum albicorne
AGCGGTTGTCAAATTTTCTGAAGCGCTCCTGAAACTCATTATTGCTTCCAAAATCGCTGCCAAAGCCTTCTGGATGTCTGAAATTTTGTCGAAACACTGTCTTTTCATCGCCAATTTCAGGTTCGGGAATAGCCAGAAGTCGCATGAAGCCAAATCAGATGAAGACGGAGGGTGATCGATACTTTTTTTGGCCAACAAATCGCGAACAATGTTGATTTTGTGTGCCGGTACATTTTCGTGCAACAATGACCATGCCCCTTGTTCCCGGTATTCGGATCGAACTCGAAATATCCTGACCCATAGACGATTCAAAACACCCAAATACATATTGGCGTTCACCATTTGACCTTCTGGCGTGAATTCCTCATGGATAATTCCTTTGCAATCAAAGAAAAGGGTGAGCGGAGTCTTAATTCGGCTTTTCTATATACGCACTTTTTCGGAGATTGTGGACCCTTCTATTCCGAGCTCTGGCGATTTGTAAGTGGCTCATATTGAAATCACCATGTTTATCACCTATTACAATACTTGACATGAAGTCTGGGTCCATATCAGCCACTCTTTTCATGTCTCTACAGTGCTCCACTCTGCAAAAAATTTTATCGTCAGTCAGTACAGACCTTTCGTTTGCCCAAATTTTGTGTTAAAATTAAATTGACAGTGGATTTAAGAATTCCAGTGAGCTCCTTCATGCGCTTAGTAGACGCACAACGATCATTTCGAAGAATTACAGCCACTTTTTGAACATTTTCAATGCTCTCTCTCTACCATCACGAAATCTTGCATACCACTTAAAAACGTTCTACGTCTCATCATTTCACTACCATGAACAGTTTGAATAATTTCAAAAGTTTCTGTGGCACTTCTACCCAATTTAAAACAAAATTAAATGTTGGCACGTTGCTCCATTCTTTCTTTTCCGACCGAGACTCAGAAGGTACTGTCAATTGTTACGTCATTACGAATGAACCAGCGATGCCAGCGCTTTAAATTTTTTACGGAAGATAGTCAAAAGATTGTGTGTGTGTGTGTGTGTGTGTGTGTGTGTGTGTACATGCGTGCGTGAGTGTGTGTGTATATATTTATTTATTTTATTTTATTATTTTATTATTACACATGACAAGAAATATACACAATTTGAGAAAAAACAACAGGTAATTTGATTTGGACATATAATTTTAATGGATCTGGGTTTGTTGCCTTTCATTTGTCGTATCCCCAGTAAACTAGGCTTTTGCCTGTATCTCACTGAGGATATTTAGCATGAAAAAATAAATCGATACTTCTTTCTGATTTTTGATAACACAAAAAACCCCGTTGCACGCTCTCATCAACCTGACAAACAGTGACACTCAACTACAACTGGAAACACCCTGCGAAACTCAACTCCTCACACATTATCGCTCCAGAAAGACCAAAAATATTCATCCCACAATATACTGCACACAATCATAAGAATAAATATATGTATATATGTGTGTGTATGTATGTATGTTTGCATGCATGTATGCATGTATGTGTGTATATATTATTTTTTAAAGGCAATTTGATTAGTGACACAATTTGATGATTTATGCAGAGCTATGACTCGCCCCCAAGTATTGCATTTAATATTGATCATCAGATCGTACGAGATAAGGGATGAGAGAAATAGGCGACAGGTAATCCAGTTTAACATACCCTCTTTGACAATGTATCAGCTAATTAATTTCCAACCATGCCGACGTGAAATGGGCATATTTTATTTTATTTCCGCGCTGAGCCTTTCACTTTGGATAAAAACATTTTATTTTTTTACTATTCACAAAATAACATTCATAATTTAAATAGTTTGATTGAAAGTTGAACCGTAGAGTGCAAGTACGTAATAGTGCAAAAACGTATTTGGAACAATGTCTTATTGTACGAGTATCACACGATCGTGATGACGCAATGTGTTGGAAATGTATTTTATGATGTAAAACTATCAAAAAGTTTTTGTTTATGAAAGTATAGTTTAGTCGAAAGTACAGTCTGACTAAAAGGATTTGACGTAATCCGCTTACATGGATACCGATGTTTATATGGATACCGACGCACTTCAGGAGTGCATGACGCCATACTATTTGGATGTTAATCTCGGTAAATGTAAGCGATGTTCCTATGCACTCTTGAACACGCACAATTTGTTGGCAGTTGGAATCTCTTTTTTTCCAAGTTAATAATTTTCTCGGAGTGTCGGTCCGATTGTCGGACACCTTACTCCTTCATCGGTTTAGTATGAACGGACTTTGGGTTAATTTTGGTGGTGGTGTTAGAACAATTTTTGTATAGAGAGGAGGGATAGAGTTTGGCACATACATTAAGGTTATAGATACATATAGGTTACATAATAATATACTTATATTTTTATATGTCACGAGCGTTGATAAATATGAATACAAAGAAAGAAAGGATAGTGATGTATACATAGACATATATATTTCAATAATTATAAATATATTACGAAGACGGGGTGGGGGAGAACGCTGTGACTTTAAAATAGTGTACATATATAAATAAGGAGGTAAGATAGATACCTTATGAAGCGCGGGTATGTGCACTGGACACTATTCGGTGCCTACCGTTCCGAATAGGGGGTCGGGGGGTCGTTCGTAGCATTTGTTTGGGCCTGGGGTGGATAAGATTAGCGTTCACGTCGTAGTCCGTGAGTGAGCTGATTAGGGGGTTCGGGTGAGTCGAGAGAGAGCTGTAGAACCTCTCGGCCAGAGAGATCGCGTATTCTCGGATGGTGGGGAGATCTAGGTCTTCGTGAAGCCGTTTGTTGCTGACAAAGTAGGGCGCATCCATAATGGTGCGCATTGCCTTGTTTTGCAACACCTGGAGTTTGCGCATATGGGTTTCTGCCGCATGGCCCCAGACCGGGATGGCGTACGTCATCTGAGGACGTATGATGGCCTTGTACAAGTTTAACTTGATACGAGGGGACATCTTACTGTGTCTGCCCAAGAGTGGTGTGAGGGCTTTCAGAGTACCGTACGCCCTCCCGGTGATGTTGGTGGTGTGCTTTTTCCAGGACAGCTTCGCGTCTAGAGTGACGCCGAGGTATTTCACCTCGTCGCACCACGGAACGCTCTGGCCGAAAAGTCTGAGTGGTCGGATGAAGTCCAGACGTCTTCTAGAAAAACGGACTGCTGCACTCTTGGAAGGGTTTATCTTGACCTTCCAGTTTCTACACCAGCGTTCCAGTCTAGGAATGAAATTTTGAATGCGAGAGTGGGAATCGCAAGAGTGTTTCGATGATGTGAAGAAAAGCCGTATCATCCGCGTATTGTGCGGTGATAGATCGTCTGGTCTGGAGAGAGGGCATATCGCTGGTGTATATGTTGTAGAGAGTGGGAGAGAGGAGGGCTCCTTGCGGAACCCCCGCTTGTATGGGCCGGTGGGATGAATTTATACCGCTCACCTTGACGGAGAAGGTGCGGTCTCTGAGAAATGATGCTATGATCTGCACGAGGCGGAGAGAGATTCCGGCCTTGTGTAGTTTGAAGAGCAGTCCGTTGTGCCAGACCGTGTCGAAGGCTTTCGCCACGTCCAGCGAGAGGAGGGTGGTTTGATGTTTTCTGTTGTAACCAGTCACTATGTGTTCTACGACGCGAAGAAGTTGATGAGAGGTCGAGTGTCGCGGTTGAAAACCGTGTTGCGTGTCTGGAATTATGTTAAGCGAGGTTATCTCGCTTGATAGGCGATCGAGGATAAGTCGTTCGAGCACTTTACCTAGGGTAGGCAGTAAGCTGATCGGGCGGTGATTTTCGGGGAGTGTTAATTTTTTACCCGGTTTCGGAAACATTATAACGTCTGCGCATTTGAGAGCGGAAGGGAAAAATCTATGCCTGTAGCAGGCATTAAAGATTGAAGTTATGGCGGAGACGGCTTTGTTTGGGAGTTTCTTCAGGGTGAAGTTATTTATTGAATCTGGACCGGGAGCTCTCTTATTGTGGAGGTTGTGGATGATCTTGTGGATTTCTTGCGGGGTGAAGAAATCCGAAGTCGGCGGGGGTCGTGAGGCGACAATTTGTTTGACCTTTTTGTCAACCGAGGCGGAGAGCGTCGGGTTGTTGAGGTCAGAATTTGGGGTGAAAGTGATGGCGAGCGAGCCGGCAAATATTTCAGCTCGGTCACGCGCCGAGAAAACTGTTCCGTTAGGGCCCTGTAGGGGGGTGGGCCGTTGAGGGGTTGTGCGGAGAGAACGAGTCAGCCTCCACTTTTTGTGTTCCTCGACTTCTAGTGATTCGATAAATTCGCCCCAGCGATCGTTACGATGGCGCTGTAGGTCGAATTTGATCTGTTTCACCAGACGATTGTACAGTGTTTTGTACGTGGGATTGGCGGTCTTCTGCCATAGCTTTCTGATCTTGTTCTTCTCCGCGATTTTGACTTTAATATCGACGGGGAGCGGGGGATCCGGCTTTTGGGGAGGTCTCAGTTTTGAGGCTGACTCGAGGGCCGATTTGATGTTGTCGGTGAGATAATTCACCGCTGCATCAATGGCCTCGGCGTCAGGAAGAGAAGTCGGCACCCTGAGATTTGACTCGAGAGTGACCGCGAAATCATCCCAGGAGGTGATATGCCTCCTGAAAGGTAACGGATCCTGGAGAGGGTTGTTGTCGGTGAGTATTAATAAAACCGGGTAGTGGTCGGCTGCAACTGCTCTAGAATTAGCAAGTCGCTATAAAACGGGATATCATTTTTGATGATGATGTCTTAGACGTCTGCAGAGTCGTTTACTCTTTGGGAGGATCTTGTTGGAGTGGCGGGGGCGTCCACAAAGTAATTTTTGCGGGAAGAGATCTCGGCTAGCACGCGGCCTTGGGTGTTTTTGACACGACTGTGCCAAAGCGGATGTTTGGCGTTGAGGTCTCCCGCTATAATAGTGGGAAGATTGTCCGCGAAGAGTGAGTCCAAATCTGACTCGAGAAGCGGTAGTGACGGTCGGAGGTACGCGGACACGAGCTTGAGAGGACCGTGGTTGAGGGTTTGAACCACAACGCTGGTACTCTCAATGTTGTCCGTGGGGGCGGATGCGGAGAGGCAGTGATCGATGCTCGCCTTTATTATGATAGCTGTGCCGCCTCTGCCTGTGAGGCGGTCATTACGGTAAACATAATAATTTCGGAGAGAGTATCGGTGGCTGGGTTTTAAGAAGGATTCGTTAATCATCATCACATCTAGGTTGTGCTCGACGATGAAGTCCTCGATTTCTTGCTTGTTGTTTCTGCAAGTGCCGTTTGCATTCCAGTACGCGACAGTTAGGTGGCAGGGTCTGCTGACTCTAGCCATTGTAGGGGACACACATTGCGAGGGAGTTGAAGACCTCGCGGGCCATGTACATGGCCTCGTCGAGGGTCTTCAAAACTGTAGAGATGTCAGCCTGCGACGGATAACGCGGATTTGGGGGTGCTAGTTGGGGGGATGGTTGGGAGGAGAGCTGAGGGCGGGCATTTTTTGCGATGCTCGCGTAAGAAACCGTGGGGGATGCCACTCTCGACACTGGCCTGGCCACAGGGGGGGACATCCTGGGGCTTCTCTGGCTGGTGGAGGCGCAGAGGGGTGGGCGTGTTTTGCCGTTCTGCTCATGGGGTGAGAGGGACAGCTTCTGTAGTTGGCCGGGTGGGGACCGCTGCAATTGGCGCATTTTGCAGGGGTGTCAGCCGGCTTTTTACAGTCGGCTGTTATGTGGTTTCGTGCGCATTTAAAGCACACGGGAGGGGCGTGACAGCTACCAGCGCTGTGGAAGAATTTTTGACAGCGATGGCACTGTCCTGTTGGGGAGGTTTTGCGCAGCTCCTCCACGGAGATCTTCATGTCGAAGATGCTGTGGAGGTCGTTGTATATGCGACGTCCGTTTTGTGATTTGGTCAGTTTAACGATGACCAACGGTAGGGATTTCCTCTTCCAGTCCTTCATCCTGAAGACGTTCAGGACCGGATAGTCGAGGGATTTAAGTTCCTCTATGACTTCCTCGACTCCGAAGGAGGTGTGGACGCCGCGTAGGACCACGAGGAGGGGTCTCTCGCTGTCCAGCTGGTAAGTGTAGTAGGGGACCTGGAGCCGGCTGGTTTCCTTTGCCAGCAGACGGTACGCGTCTACAGACTTCGTCTGTATACGGAGGTCACCATTGCTCATTGCCTTCGAGGTGAAGGGCATGTTGGCATCGTGGAGCATTTTCCTTAGCTCCGCGTATTTTTCCGCATCCTGCAGAATAATCGGCGGAATGCGTTCCGACTTGATCGGGAACGGAGCTGTTTGGGAGGGAGCCGGTATGGCTGGAGATGCTGAGCCCGGCGGGCTTGGAAGCCTCTGCTTTTTGGCAGAGGTCATTTTTGGTGGAGCTGATAGCTCTTTCGGAGGGCTTTCAGGTGACCTCTTGCGACGGTTTGATACCGTCTGCCAGTCCATGTCGGAACCATCCGGCTGGACAGGTGAAAAGGGGCGAGACGCAGGCACGACAGTGATTTTGGGGATAGAGGCGATGGGTACACCGACCGTATTCGGGCAGTTTTTATTGGCGGGTGGGGCCGACAGTGGTGAGGAGTTGATGGGCTTCCTCGGTGGTACCTTGGGCTGGGCGGGGGGTGACACTGTCGTTGATGGAGTGAGGCGTGGGATGACGACTGTGTCTTCGTCTATGAATTTGGCTTCTCCTTTTTTGAGGAGGGCCGATAGAAACTTTGCGGCTTTCGCAAAAGATCGCTTGTTCGCGTCCTCGCGGAGCTGGTTTATAGCCTCTTTGAGAGACATGGGTGGGTTGGGGGTAACCGGAGGGTCTTTAGCTGGGAGGATCCGCGAGATTTTTCGCTGGGGTCCTTTCTTTCGAATGCGCCAGTGCACAATGTCTGCGCTAGAGGGCATTGTCGTTTAATAATAAGTGAATATATATAAGAAAATAGATAATAGTAAATATATAGTGAGGAGGGAAGGGAATAGAAGAGTCCGTTCACTCACCCGAATGAGGAGACGTCGGTGACGTCGTCGGGCGTGACACTCGAGCACCGGTGATGGCTGGAACTGCGGTGACGGGTGGCCTTCTTCTTCCCTCCTTCTTAGTGATGATGTTGATGTCCGTACGGGCTGATAGTGATGGTTGATGGCACTCGATGGCGTAGAGGCTTGAAAAAGGAGCGAAAGAGCCCTGTTATGGTTGCTTCAGAGCTGTGGAGGAGACTGATACACACACACACACTTGTTGATACTGATGATGGCAGCTACGGGTAAAATCTCGCCAGCTAGCGTGCTGACGAGCCAAAATCCCGGCTGGCGTGATGGTGCGATCTCCGTTTGCTTCAAGTTGGTAGGAGCGTCGGAGAGCGGTATCGGGAACGACCGTCCTAGTCGGCTGTGAGCGGCCGAAGGCAGTTGGAATCTCACTAATCAGGAGTATTTATTGAATTCGCCTAACGTTCCAAGCAATTTAATGTGTCATATTTTCACCGGTATTCAAGTAATATCAACTCTCGATAAATCTTCTGTACTTAGCTTGATCACTTATAATTTCAACTATCCACCAAAATTTTAAGGTTTTTGTGTTTTTATTAATGTTATTTTACAAATGTATGTACAAATAAATGTACAAAATTGAATAATGTAAAACATTTTATTCTTCCATGTAGATACAATAACATCACAATTTTAGACAAGATCCATACGGTCACTAGATAACAATCCTACAATTCGGCAAATTCTGAATGGTCTAATGCAGGGATTGTTCTTAGTTCTCTTTAGATCTCAGTACGTTTTGTACCTCTATGTTAGCAATTAGCAAATGTACGATCAAATTGCTAGTAATTATTATACGCACTCCGTGAGATTTTCTGTATTTTTACTGGAAAAGTGTATAGGCCGATAATCTCTAGAACCTTAGAAAACTCAACGTCAAATACTGGAAAGATGAAGCACATGACGGAGATTCTGACAGGACACGGTTCGACAAGCTAAGGCTCTACAAGAGTTATTCCGCCATCAAAAGTAAACTGTATAAAACGTTCTTTTCTTTTTAAGTACCAATATCTATTGCATATACCTACATAAATATCACGCCATGTCCCTTGCGAGGTAGGAGAGGGAATAGATGTCCAACCACACAACTTTTGCCTAATTCACACTCATATATCTCATGCACAATCTTCCTTTATTCTCATACTTCTTACTTTACCTTTCAAAATCTGGTCCACTATTTGTTCCACGCACATCTTGTACTTCTGACTTTTATGTTCGCTTAGTCATTGATTATTTCTACAGTTCCAACCCATCTAAACCTCCTTTCTTCATCGTATTTAAAACATTCGTTTTATCAATGCGCTCATTTCAAATATTTACTGTGCCTTCTTTCATAGATTGATACTCCACATGTTTCCTTAGTGGACACATGTGCACAGCATTAATCCAACTATTATCCTTCTTCTCCCAATGTTTCCTTAGTGGACACATGTGCACAGCATTAATCCAACTATTATCCTTCTTCTCCCAATGTTTCCTTAGTGGACACATGTGCACAGCATTAATCCAACTATTATCCTTCTTCTCCCAATGTTTCCTTAGTGGACACATGTGCACAGCATTAATCCAACTATTATCCTTCTTCTCCCAATGTTTCCTTAGTGGACACATGTGCACAGCATTAATCCAACTATTATCCTTCTTCTCCCAATGTTTCCTTAGTGGACACATGTGCACAGCATTAATCCAACTATTATCCTTCTTCTCCCAATGTTTCCTTAGTGGACACATGTGCACAGCATTAATCCAACTATTATCCTTCTTCTCCCAATGTTTCCTTAGTGGACACATGTGCACAGCATTAATCCAACTATTATCCTTCTTCTCCCAATGTTTCCTTAGTGGACACATGTGCACAGCATTAATCCAACTATTTTCCTTCTTCTCCCAATGTTTCCTTAGTGGACACATGTGCACAGCATTAATCCTACTATTATCCTTCTTCTCCCAATACCAAGTTCACTTCCACGGGTCAAGGTGGACACACTATTATATGTTTTCATTTTTGCTACTTTTGATATGGCGCAGTTGTTGTAAATTATATTAAGTGCTTCGTTTACCTTGTTCTCTGTCGCCACTGTTCTTTCAATGTCAACATACTACCCAGATAACAGAATTCATCATCCTGGGCCAGTTTCTCTAATTTAACACGCACATCGCACACTTCTTTTACCACGCCTCTTTCTGTAACCTAGCATTTGATTTGGCTAAATTCATTTTTAAACCTTTTACTGGACATCTCTCATACTCGTATACTATAGCTCACTTAGCATATCTCTTGAATTGACTTAATTCTTTAGCAGTGTACATATTATGTCAATTAAATATACTCTTTCGTCTCATTTGTATGTAATTCCAAACGTTATTCGCGATTACCGTACCTTCGTTTCTACAGTATTTGTCGCGTGACACTTGGAATTTTTGTCAATCAATTTCCTCAAAAAATATTGGACGTCAATACTTATGAAGTTTATTACGTAATTTATGACGCAGAAGTTATACCATTGTTCGAATCCGCGTCATTGTCATTCTTCTGAAGTCTAAATCAACGTGTCACAATGATATCACTTCTAAATATAGTTGGTAAGCTTCGAGCAGGTGTCATTATACCTTTACGAGTATTGATATCGTTCATTTCCCGTAGATTGATCGTGTTGTGATATCAAATGTTTGTGTTAACGATTCTACGACATTTGAAGGCATTGCTTTGATATTTCTACTTCACCGTTTACACAGAATGGTATTTAAACCGGGTCTTTATTTGAAATTTTTTGAAACTAAATAATATAATTGTGTCTATTTTAATTGTTATAATTATTTTATTTAACAAAGTAATTTATATGTATGTTATAGTACAATTATGGGCCAAAGACTACCTATGTATAAATTTATATCTTAAGAAAAAATCTAATTTATATATTATAACTATGAACTAACTTCATATTAATTTCCTACATGTCATTGTATTTTTAATAATCTTAATATATAAAATTTCTTAAAAATAGTTAACACCTTACATACTACTTCTAACTAGATAATAATTCGTGCAACCAATTGTTTAGCAAGTACTTATCAATTCGTTCATGTGACTTGCATTCCATTACATTTACTCGGACCTCGGCCCTCCCAGTTCATCTAATACTATAGGTGGACTAGTCAGGCAACGAATGATGCTTCAGGAGCCTGTGCTTATAACACAATGGTAGGTTGGACTTACTCTCGGAAGCATCCAGGGTAGCGATTAGAGGATTGATGTGATTCTGTTCGCTTTTATAGAACTTCACGGTTCAAGCCAGGATGTGGTGCTGGACGGTTTCTTTACGCTGTTCCCCGTGAAGTCGGAAGAGGTTTGTTCTGGAATGTGGTGTTGAAAGAAATCTTAAATGCCTTGTTCTGCACGTTGTAGCTTGTTGAAGCTTCAGATGATCTGTATTGCTCACATACCATAAACGGGTGCAGCATAGGTCAAGATAGGATGAATAATAGTTTTATAGAGGAGGAGCTTATTTTTGCGTGAAAGGAAGCAGCGTCGATGGAATATCGAACTTATAGTCTATGGGCTTTTAACCCTTTTGTCTGATAGTATTCAGATGGGTTTTCCACGTCGTTCGACGGTCAAGATCCAGGCCGAGGTATTTGACCACGTCTCGCCATTCGACCAGGCAACTACCGATGAATAAGGGCATTTTTTATTTATTATTACACATGACAAGAAATATACACAATTTGAGAAAAACAACAGATCATTTGATTTGGACATACAATTTTAATGGATCTGGGTTCGTTGCCTTTCATTTGTCGTATCCCCAGTAAACTAGGCTTTTGCCTGTATCTCACTGAGGATATTTAGCATGAGAAAAATAAATCGATACTTCTTTCCGATTTTTGATTACACAAAAACAAAACCCCGTTGCACGCTCTCATCAACCTGCCAGTGACACTCAACTACAACTGGAAACATCTTACGAAATTCAACTCCTCATACATCATCACTTCAGAAAGACCAAAAATATTCATCCTACACTATACCGCACACAATCATAAGAATAAAAAACAAAATTAAAACAAAAAAAAAAAAAAATACACAGAAACACAAATACAAAAACAACCAAAATTAAAACAACAAGAAGAAACCCACACTCACGAGCTTACATAAATCCCTTCCACTCGTCATTCATCCTGAAAGCCCAAGTACTCAAAATCCTGTCGCAATAACAACCACGCTCCGATCGACTGTCTAAATGGTTTTCCTACTTTTACCTTTATTGAAGTCGGCACGCCATTGTATGTAATGGGAGCCAAATAAGCATATTGCCTTTGGGCAAAAGAGGTTTTAACTCTAGGGATGGTGAACATTTCATTAGTTGCCATGCGTGTCATGTGTGTCTGCTGAGTCTGCATCTTCCCTTCCTCTCGATGGTAGTGCCAGAGAATGGATTTGAGATGTAAATTGGCTATGTTCAGGACCTGATACTCTCTGAAAAGCTCCGCCGTGGGATAACGAGCAGGAAGTTTATTAATTATTTTCACAATCAATTTTTGGGAAACCTGCAATATGTGTTTTTGGGTTAAAGTGCATCCCCCCCAAACTGACATACCGTAAGAAAGTGCTGACTGACATAAGGCGAAGTATATATTGTACTTTTAAGGATATTTTCACTGAGCACATTTCGAATCATACGGAATATGTATCCTAGTTTTCTGATTTTTGCGCTCAAAGTGTTAATATGGACCTCCCAACGAAGGAACTGATCAACATAAACTCCAAGGTACTTTATACTATCAACCCTTTCCAAGGAAACACAACTACAGTCAGCCATGGGTGAACAAGTGTGCAGCGTTATGTATTTATTTGTAGGTGCTTGAGTTCTTGTAGATATGCTAAATGTGGTGTATTTAGTTTTTTGGGAACTTGATGGGCATTGATGGTACTCTTTGCTTGTCTTTGTGGGAGAACATGATGACTTAAGTTTTGGCGTTGATTTTGAGTCACCAGTCCTGGTAGAATTTGTTTTTAAACTCAATGGCAATCTGAAGGCGGCGACCAACTTGATCTACATTGAGTTATGGCGCGTAGCATGCCGCATCGTCAACAAAGAGTGCAAGCTTACAGTTCAGAGAAGTAGGTATGTCGTGTGTGTAAATGTTAAATAGACAGGGTCCAATTATACTGTCTTGTGACACCAATAGGGATAGGGATGGGCCTGGCGGAGGAGGTAGAATAATGAGTGGTGAAATTTATAAAACCTTTTATCTCCAGGTTACTTTGAAGACTTATCGACTTAGCGAATAATTTTCACACAATATTCAGAAACATTTCATCTTACTCTTTTATTTAATTGATTACCAAGACATCTCACCTTTTTATTAGCGTTTATGGACTCATTTTCCTTAAACAGATTTCGTTTAGGTGTCAGTATTGAAATTGAATCTGTAAAGTAAGTTTATGAAATAATAAAGCTCTTTTTAATTCTAACACAAGACATATTTATTCCCAACTAGTTTCAATTGATGTTCAGAGGTATATCCAACAAACAGTCAACATTCGTGGCCTAATTGGTTCGATACTTAGTTTGAACCCAGGAGATGCTGATTCGATTTCTGTTTTGAATCTTTTTATTAAATGAATTTTCATTGAACGTCTTTTTTACGTCTTAAAATTACAATAAACCCACCTGGTTTTGCTGTATGCTACAAACGCGATTATGCAATATGGACTGTTAAACATAACCCTAAAGATAAATCGCGATTCATTAAATTATTGAGGTCTAAGAAGCTATTGAAATTCAAGAATATCACTGTTTTATGACGGTGTTTTAACTGAATTTTCAGTAGAAAAATGTTGAAATTAAAAAAAAATCATATCTATTTTAACAGAACATACATAGTAAATTATTCCAGTCCCTAAAATTAATTTGATTAAAGGCAATCATACTTTTTGGACTGCTTTAGAATTCTCTCAACAAATCTCGATTATATTTTATTTAAAACTGGTTACGAATATTATGCAATTCACTCTTATCATTTAAACCTATTTATTTTCAATATTCTTATCATAATCGAAAAGGGGCTTATCATTTCAACTCGACATCTTGGCATAACATCCATTTAATATTCAAATGCAATTTTCTGTTTCAATTGCATTTTTTTTTTGCTGAAAATGAAAGCATCCAATTTCCTTATCATATAAACCTAATTGTATGACATCGACCCGGGTTTTACCAACACTCCTTGACTCATACAATATCCAATTCATTACACTACTCGTATCATTAGTTATATTTTTATTTATTGAATTGATAATTGGATCGTAGAACTCCATCATTATTGTTTAATTTGTGAAGCTCATTTTAAAAATACTTTAAAACAAAACAGGCTTGTCACTTCTTAAAATTTTGATTTTAGCAGAACTTTTTAACATTTTTTTTCACGGAAGTCAATATTATAAATAAAAATTTTGTGATAGTATAATTTTCACGGTTTAAAGCGTAAACTGATTTTACAATAGTAGAAGTAAATTCATTGAAATAATTTTTTCCAGTTCACCACGTTGAGTATTTGTATATTTTCTATTGAATTATATTTATGTTTTAATAAATTATCTTAAAATAGTATTGATAAAGGATACTCAAAACAGTGTATTTTATAAACACAAATAATTAACTATGAGGGTGGATCAAATAAACGAGACTTTTTTGTTTTAATTTTTTATTTGCACAGAGAAAAATACATTATTTTTCCATATAATAAATATCCTGCTTTAGAAATGCATTTTTCCCAGCGGATCGGTAGTTTTTTTATCCCGTTATCGTAAAAAGAAGTGGGTTGTGTCAGCAGCCAATTGCGCATAAACCCCACTACTCCATCGTCGTCGTTAAATCGTTGACCTCCCAAAGCTTCTTTCAGTGGCCCAAAGAGATGAAAGTCGCAGGGTGCTAAATCAGGGCTACAGGGAGGGTGTTCGAGTCGTGTCCCACTCATTTCCTCCAATTGTTCGCATATTACAGCTGCAGTATGTGGCATCGCGTTGTCATGGAGAAGAATCACTTCTCGTATCGGTTGGTCACATCTTTTGCATCAATAAGCAAATTTAACTTCACTCAAAAGCTCGCAGTAGTACGCCGCATTGATCGTGCAAAAGATTGATATGTAAATTGCCGCGCCGGCCCTAAAAAACGATCGCAAGCACCTTACCAGCTGACAGCCGAGTCTTGCCTGCCTCATCCTTCTTTCTCCACTCCATGCTGGCTTATTTCGACTCGGCCGCGTAGTGATGAACCCAAGTTTCATTGCAGGTAACGATGCGACTCAAAAATGTGTTACCTTTTTGTGCAAACCGCGCCAAGAACCGCTCACAGATGTGCAAACGTGCCAACTTCTATTCTGCAGTCAAAATACGGGGGACCCATCGAGCACACACTTTACGGAATCCTAGGTCGTTTGTATTATGTATTGAGTGCTCCCATAACTTATTCCTATCTCAGAACAAATTTCGAAAACCGTCAAACATCGGTCGCCTTTCAGAAGATCACGAATGGCGTTAATGTTCTGTTCGTTAATGCTCGTCCGTGGACGACGATCATGGCACTCGTTGTTGACCCCTTCACGGCCTTTCATGAACTCCTTATGCCAGGCAAACACACGGGGATTTGACAGTGGTTGATCCCCGAACTGTGCCGTCAGTCTCCGCAGAATTTCGGCTGGTTTTACGTCCTCACGAGCGTGAAACATGATAATTATGCGCTGCGCAATCGACTAGCGCACCTCTCTCTCAGACATCGTGTGCCATACTAATGAAGGAATCTGCCGAGGCCGGCCGGCCATCCGCTCTCCTCACTCCTGATTCCCACCCAACACTCATCGAAGTGGCCGCGCGCTCTGTTTAAAATTACGCGCTCTAAAACATGTCTCGTTTTTATTTGATCCACCCTTATAGTTAAGACAGAGTTTACTCCATTTACGGATTTATATTTGGTGCCAAAAATCTTTGATTCAAGATTAACTTGAATTGATAACAAACTGACTTGTAATTAAACTTTCAAGCATGTTAAATTAAAAAAATATTTTTATAAAATTCTAACTTATCTCAGTATTCAAAACAAATACTGAGAATTTAACAAAGATAAGAAAATAATCTTATTCGCCCATAATAATTATACAATTTTTATGGTTACACTGACATATCTTGTATCCGTATTTCAGATAAGATTGTCCATGACCATGAAATTTCCAATGCACATGTTTTGTGTATTATTGATATTGCTTATTGGGAAATCTTATTTATTCGAATGAAAATACATACACACATACCATCAAGCATTTCCCTGTCGGGGTAAGCAGAAAAGATAGAGTGCCAGACTTTCCTTACTCTACACACATCCTTAGGCTCTTCTACATCCATACATCTTGTCATATAACTTCTACGATTTGTCTGACTTTCTCCGAGGGTGGATCAAATGTAAACGAAACTTCTTTGTTTTATTTTTTTTTATGAGCAGAAAGAGACCAATCATTTTTCTACATAATCTCCTACTTTAGAAATGCATTTTTCCAGCGGATCGATAGTTTTTTTTATCCCGTTATTGTGAAAAGAAGTGGGCTGTGTCAGCAGCCAATTACGCGCAAACCCCTCTACTCCATCATCGTCGTTGAATCGTTGGCCTCCCAGAGCTTCTTTCAGTGGCCCAAAGAGATGATAATCGCTGGGTGATAGATCAGGGATGTAGGGATGGTGTTTCAGTCGTGTGCAACTCGTTTCCTCAAATTGTTCGCATGTTACAACTGCAGCATGGGGCCTCGCATTGTCATGGAAAAGAATCACTTCTCGTATCGGTTGGTCACGTCTTTTGCATCGATAAGCAAGTTTAACTTCACTCAAAAGCTCGCAGTAGTACGCCGCATTGATGGTGCGACAATCATGCAAAATGCCGCGCCGGTCCCCAAAAACGGTCGCAAGCACCTTACCAGCTGACAGCCGAGTCATGGCTTTCACAGTGGCTACCTCATCCTTCTTTCTCCACTCCGTGCTGGCTTGTGTCGACTTGGGCATGTAGTGGTGTACCCAAGTTTTATCGCAGGTAACGATGCGACTCAAAAATACGCTCCCCTCTTGTCCAACAGCCGCTCACAAACGTGCAAACATGCCGACTTTTGTTTTGCAGTCAAAAGACGTGAGACCCATCGTGCAGACACTTTACGGAATCTTAGGCCCTTTGTGATTATGGATTGAGTGCCCCCGTAACTTATTCCTATCTAAGAACAAATTTAAGAAACCGTCAAACGTCGGTCGGCTTCCAAACGATCACGAATTGCGTTTATGTTCTGTTCGGTGATGCTCGTTCGTGGGTGACGATCACGGCTCTCGTTTTCGACCCCTTCGCGACCTTTCATGAAATCTTTATGCCAGACAAACACACGGGGTTTTGACAGTGTTTGATCCCCGAACTGTGCAGTCAGTCTCCGCAGAATTTCTGCTAGTTTTACGTCCTCACGAGCGAGAATCTTGATAATTATGCTTTTCGCAATCGACGGGTGCACCTCTTTCTCAGACATCATGTGCCATAGTAATGAAGGAATCTGCCGAGGCCGGCCGACCGATCGCTCTCCCCACCCCTGATATCCCCACCCAACACACTCCTCGAGACGGCCACGCGCTCCATTTAAAATTGCGCGCTCTTAAACAAAAGTCTCGTTAATATTTGATCCACCCTCGTAACTATACATCTTTAAGATATCATGCACTTGATCCAATCACACTTTCCTTGGCTTTTATCTCAAACGCCTTCCACTCACGTTTGTACTAGATACACAGTGTATCTTTTTTGTTAGTCTTTTTTCATTTATTCGTTCCACATTTGCAAATTGTCTCAGCGTGCTCTTCTTCATCTTACATAACGTATCCTTGCTTTACCCCTTTCGAAATATTAAACAATTTAGTCAAGGTACCATTTGCTCTAATGCATGTTCTACTTTCGGCGTATAATGATTCAATGCCTCGTATAACTTTACATTCAACACCATATTCATTCAGTATTTTCCATAGCTTGTGTCTTATCACAAACGCACAGTATACTTTTTTATTTTTTTTCACATATTTTCCACAAGCACATACAAAGAGAAAATCGGACACTTACACCCTTTTCTACTTAAAAAGACACCCTGAGCATCCTATACTTTCTATATCATTGTTCTTCTCACTCTTTCTATCAGAATGGTTCCGTACAAGATGTTACAGAGCCATTAGTTTGCTGAGTGTTGTAAGTAAACTATTATTGTCAATAATATTAAATAAGTTACTCAAATCTAAATAAAATATACATGTCAAGGAAAAGAAGGATTAAAATGGAATTTTTTGGGACTTGCGTTTTTTATTTATTATAAATCTTCTTTATCTACCGTTGAGTATTGATAATGTCAATAGGGCAAAATTCTCACAATCTTCTTCGATATTCAAATCTTGGCTTTCATTGTGGCTTGGCCTTTATTTAAATTTGAAAAAAATATAAATAACATATCGATCAATAATTCCCTGGACTAACTACTAAAACAACATTTGTTTTCCAAAATTCTTCTTTATTCATCAACATAGTATCCTTCAAGAGCGATACATTCATTCCAACGCTTTCCTAACTTTTCTATGCCAGCCGTGTAGAACGATTTATCTTTGGTTTCATAAGAGGCGTTAGTTTCGGCAATCACTTCTTCATTGGAACCAAATCTCTTTCCCTGGAGCATCTTTTTGAGGTCTGCGACCAGCCAATAGTCGCTGACGGCCAAATCTGGAGAATACGGTTGGTGCGGAAGCAATTCGAAGTTCAACTCATGCAATTTGGCCATCGTTATTTTTTCAGGATTTTCCACCACGATTTTGAGGGTTTTTTATGTTTTCTGGTGTAACAGTCTCATTTGGACGACCAGAGCGTTCAGCATCATTTGTGTATGTACGACCGCGTTTGAAATCAGCATACCACCGATAAATGGTTGTTTTCGACAGAGCAGAGCCCGGATAACACTTTTCAAGCCATCGCTGAGTTTGAACGATATTTTTCCCCATTAAAAAGCAATGTTTTATCAACACACGGAATTCGGTTTTTTTCATTGTTTTGAAAATAGCAAAAGTAGGATCACTAAAACCACTGTAACTCAATGACACAATGTCGGAATGTCATGAAAGTTTAACGCGTAACTTCAAAAGGTCGGTACTAACTGAGAATGGTATGTATTTGTTATTAGAGGCGCCATCTGTTGGTTAGTCCCGGGACTTATTGATCGATGTGTTATAAATATACATACATATACAGGGAGCGTATTTATGTGCAAGCATAGTAACAAACATAGGTTTGTTATTATGCTTGCACATAAACTTGGTTGTATGAGAAATGCGACCAATGTCTCACCTTGCTTTATTTCCTTTTTTTAGAACGATAAGTAAACTTGCTTAAATTCTGCCTGGAAGCTACGTGAGAATATACATTATGTTTTAAAACGATAAGTAGACTTGCTTAAATTCTGCCTGGAAGCTATGTGAGAATATACAATATGTTTTAGAACGATAAGTAGACTTGCTTAAATTCTGCCTGGAAGCTATGTGAGAATATACAATATGTTTTAGAACGATAAGTAGACTTACTTAAATACTGCCTGGAAGCTATGTGAGAATGTACAATATGTTTTTACTTTAACATTTTTGTTTAATTAAAAATAGCTCATCTAACCCACAAGCAAGGCTTGTGCCCCTTTAATTCTCTGAAAGAGCACCTATCATTCCCCGATCCGCAGAATTGATTGAAGGGCGGTGCCGATAATCACTGAATACACCCACTTTAGGCGCCCGCCGTAATTTATCAAAGTAAACAAGAACGCATCGCCTAACCTGTTTTGGTTCAAAAATATTTTTAGTTGTTTTATCTTAGCATTTTTTGGCATATTCACATAAAACATAAATTAAAATCCTTTTTGTATAAAATATTGTTTCGAAACATGCATTTTTCATGTATTAAATTTCCTTTACCTAGAAAGTGAACTGTTTAAAAAAAATCCAAATGAAACACCTTTACCCGAAAACTCTTACAGGAAATATTTCGCTCTCTACTTTATTTATATTTTTTGAGATAAAAGGATTTTATGTAGTTAAAGGAAAATGTAATAATATTTAAATTTAATTAACCTTGCTGCCGTTTTCTTTCATCTTCCTCATTTGCAGCCATATTACTCTGCAAGGGTTGAATGTCTGTAATTAATTCGAAAATAAGGGAGTTATTATCTCACCCTGAAAGAAAACAATCCTTTGTACAAGCCTTGGTAATGCGTGAACATAAAATCTCTTTTATAGCAACAATTAAAGATTGGCTCTAAATTCAATCTCTATTTTATGAAATTGTAAGAAACGTTGGATATTAAAAAATAAGATATAATATCGTATTTCTATCACCTCTATGGTTGCGTTAAACGCAACGAATTATTTTATTTCAGTTATTCTATTTTATCTTAGATTTTTTGGTATTTTGCCCTTAAATTTTGTATTCTCACTATCCATGTGAGAGATTTTATGTTTTCTTACTCAAGTCTTCTAATATTGATTGAATTTTATTGTTATTTTTCTACTTGCCATGTTTTGTACTATTCAGTAATATTTTCATACGTCATATTTTAAGATACTCGTATATGTATCTTTAATTTTGTTTTTTTTTAAGAGTTGATACGTTGACTTTAGTTTTATGGTGTTAAATGTGATATGACGTAAATGACGTTACAGTGTATTTTATCTTGTCAATAAATGAATGCAATGTATATAATGAAATTTAAAAATGACTATGTTAGATTGAATGCGGGTATAAAAACTATAAAGTAGCACTTAAGATGAAAAAGGAGCATTTTAATGGGTACTTAGATAAGAAGAAAAACAAATACTATACACGATGTTTAAGACTAGCAAGAAAAACGTGACTTGTCGAGTAAATCAGATTATAATAGAGCATAATGTGAAAACCTTTCGAATGCGGTTCACGTTTTAAATAAGTTCTAACAGCACTTTTCTATTTGTTGTGTATGAAATTTTGCCAAATGTATAGCAATGAGACGTTGCGTGCGTGGGACGGCACGAATCACGTGTACTCGTCGGGAATAGCGGCGGGCGGCGCCTAATATGGCATGGCGCTACGGTGGACACAAGGGGAAATCTGTCAACAACGTCTCACGGACACATTGGCAAACCCTCGAATCGAGCTAGATGAATTCCTTTAGCGTACAATACCCGATTCGGAGAGTAGAGACAGTGTACCCTGGGCAAACCCAGTAATAATCTATCAAAAATGTACTCGCGTAGTAATATTTATTTAACAAATTCCGAAGTAAATAATTTCTTCATTTATATTATCTTGTAATCATCAACTGTATAAAATACTATTTAGCTGTTTTTATAAGAAAAATATTATTTATCTTGTATTTATTGTATTACATTTCGTTCGCACAACCTACACAAGCACAGTCTGGCGGGTACCACGAAGCAATCTCCTCCAGCCAGTTAAATTGACGAAAAAGACGCTTTAAGTCTAAACCAGACTGGAATTCTTTTTAAAAACTCGAGGTTTCAACGGCAATAGAACCCATAATCTTACGGACTGGAAGACAGTGATCTTACCAATTAGGCCACGGAGGCCATCAGTAGTTATGAAAGTCATCATCGTATGTCACTTCGATTTTTATTCACTTTAAATAAGTGCACAAAGCGGTAAATAAAAACTAATTTTAATAAAATAGATATATTTTTACCATGCCAATTTTTATTATATAACACATCCGTTGTGTGTAATAAAACCTGACGGTGTTTCTGCTATTTGGTATTTTTTTTCAACCAACCAGAAAATCTTAAAAAGCCTTATGTGTAAAATCAGACTGCGACCCTATTTTTAGGTTTGACGGGAATTGAACCCAAAACGTTTATCGCGCTCAATTTTAGATCATTTACAACTGCCTAAAAATATTCGTTGATTGAAATGATTTTCAAGTCTGTAATTTGCCGGCCATGCTGCACTGCAAACAACGGAAGTTTAACGCAATTTAATGATTTATTTTATTATAGAAAAATCAGCGGCATTACTGTTTTCCCATTAATATTGTTAAAATGAAAATAATAACTGATTTTAGATTTGGGATGTGATTTTTAAGGAAGGAAAAAACTGAAAAATTGTATACCAATTGGAAAGTAATTTTACGTAGACGACCTCTGTGGCTTAATTGATAAGACGCCTGTCTACCAACCAGGGGGTTGGAAGTTCAATTTCCGTTGATAATCAGATTTTTTTTAAATAGTTCATCAGGTTTGTACTTTAGACCTCTTAAACATATTTCTCATTGGTTCGAAAAGATTGACATATGGCAATTAACCCCTCCAGATAGTACTGTATACAACGTAAGCGCAATGCAATGTAAGGAAAGTCAAATTAATGATGATTTTTAGATGAAATGACGATTGCTTTCAATGGTGCGGCGGCGCTGGATAGTCGGACGCTAGGCGCTTGTTCGCCTTCTGTGATTCCTCTTCCGTAACGAGGCCTTAATGACGCAAGGCGACAGAGTAATCCCATTCGAAGTGGCCGCTTTGTTGACACGCTCTTAGAGCGGCCAAATATACGAGTATGTCGACAAGTCTCGCCGCCTCCGACGCAATTCGGTTGATTCATACCCTCGACACTTCTGCCCGATCAGATATGGCAATGTTTTCGTAAATATTTTTAAAGTAGAGTCCCGATTATCCGATCTAAATAGATTACGAGAGAATGTATATGTACAGGGTGCGTTTTATGTTCCAGGCCGATATTTTTTTTAGAATAAGTTTTAAATAAAATACAATTTTATATTCTATATTTAATTGATTGATTATATGATCTTTACCATTATGTATGAAATATAATGTCGGCCAAGTGGCCGCCTCTGACCGTGGCGCAAACGTAAGCTCTTTCAGGCATGTTTTTCATAACATTCTCGCAGACTTCTGGTGTTATTTCAGCAAATTCTTTTCGAATGTTGTCCTTAAGCATCGGGATGGTGGTTGGTTTGTTGGTGTACACCTTTTCCTTCAAATGCCTCCATAGGAAGAAATCAGGGGATCGTGGTGACCACTCGATATCACCACTTTTTGACATTATTCGGCCGGGAAAAGCTTCTCATAAAATTTGCATCGTAGCACGAACTGTGTGTGATGTCCTGTTGGAACCACATGTGTTGTACGCTATTCGGGCATAAAAAAGTTTACCAACATGTCACGATAGCGATCACCACTGCTACAGCATTGCCTCTGGCATCCTCAAAGAAATATGGCCCAATGATGCCGCCGGCTCAAATGGCGCACCATACAGTCACTCTACGAGGGGGTAATGGTCGTTGGTGTATCAATTGAGGATTTTTAGACCCCCATAGAGGCTATTTTGTTTTTTAACAAAGCCAACCAAATCGAAATGTGCCTCGTCGCTCATGATGATTTTTTGCCAAAAATGATGTTCGTCTATACCGACCTGTAAAACCCGACCACTCCAACCTCGCTGCCGTTTATGGTCGTTTTCCTGTAGCTCTTGTGTCAATTGAATTTTATACGGATAAAAATGTAAACTTTTTGATAATTTTTAACAAACATGATGGAGACATTCCCAATTCTTGTGCACGGCGTTGATGAGAAGTGCACGGACGTTCACCAACACTCTGCCTCACTGCATCAATCTTTTCTGGCGTACGTTGGCTGCGTTGTCGCCCAGACTTTGATTTATCTCCCAGTGAATGCAAATTTTCAAAATTATTCATTACACGCTGAATGGTTGACTTGCTTGGCACATGATTTAAACAAAAACAAAACACGCAATTTTCTTCGCGTATTCACTACTGAACAATTATTTATTTAAATAAAATATTTTAATAACTTCATCACGTTGTTGCGGAGTTAGATGCTCCATAATAAATTGTTATCGACCACTCTCCACGACTGTAAAATATGAACTGACAAATAACAACCAAATCAAAATAGCGGCCAAATAAAATCGGCCTGGAATATAGAACGCTCCCTGTATATGTATGTATATTTATAACACATCGATCAATAAGTCCCGGGACTAACCAACAGATGGCGCCTCTAATAACAAATACATACCATTCTCAGTTAGTACCGACCTTTCGAAGTTACGCGTTAAACTTTCATGACATTCCGACATTGTGGCATTGAGTTACAGTGGTTTTAGTGATGCTACTTTTGCTATTTTCAAAACAATGAAAAAAAAACGAATTTCGTGTGTTGATAAAACATTGCTTTTTAATGGGAAAAAATACCGTTCAAACTCAGCGATGGCTTGAAAAGTGTTATCCGGGCTCTGCTCTGTCGTAAACAACCATTTGTCGGTTGTATGCTGATTTCAAATGCGGTCGTACAGACACAAATTATGCTGAACGCGCTGGTCGTCCAAATGAGGCTATTACACCAGAAAACATAAAAAACCCTCAAAATCGTGATGGAAAATCGCAAAGTAAAGTTGCGTGAGATGCCATCCTGAAGATATCATGAAAGTGTTTACACTATTTTGCATAAACATTTGATCATGAAAAAGCTTTTTTCGAAATGGGTGCTGTGTTTGCTCACAATGGAACAGGAACAACAACGCATCGATGATTCAGGGCGCTGTTTCGCACTGTTGACGCGAAATAAACAGGAGTTTTTGCGTCGGTATGCGACAATTGATGAAACGAGGGTCCACCATTATACTCCGGAGTTAAATCGGCAGTCAGCTGAGTGGAGAGCAGCCGGTGAAAGTCGTCCAAAGCGATCAAAAACTCAACAGTCGGCCGGGATGGTTATGGCCTTCGTATTTTGGGATGCGCATGGTATAATATTCATCGGTCACCTTTAAAGGGAAAAACCATCAATAGTGAATATTACATAGCGTTATTGGAGCGTTTGAAGACAGAAATTGCAAAAAATACGGCCCCATATGAAGAACAAAAAAGTTTTCTTTCATCAGGACAATGCACCGTGTCACAAGTATATGGTAACGATGGCCAAATTGCATGAGTTGAACTCCGAGTTGCTTTCGCACCCACCGTATTCTCCAGATTTGGCCCCCAGCGACTATTGGCTGTTCGCAGACCTCAAAAAGATGCTCCAGGGAAAGAGATTTGGCTCCAATGAAGAAGTGATTGCCGAAACTAACGCCTATTTCGAAACCAAAGATAAATCGTTCTACACGGCTGGCATAGAAAAGTTAGGAAAGCGTTGAATGAATGTATCGCTCTTGAAGGAGACTATGTTGATGAATAAAGAAGAATTTTGGCAAACAAATGTTGTTTTAGTAGTTAGTCCAGGGAATTATTGATCGATGTATTATGTATATGCATATGCTTAAATTTTTTATTCAATCAAACATGTATTTATATTTTTGGGCTAAAATTATAAATAAAATACATTATCAGTTGATAAACAAGTTTAAATGGTTTTCGTAATATGAAAATAATTATTTTATCTGCATTTTATCACGTTGAAATGTAAAGAAATTGTTAAAAAATAGATTTCCAATAACAATTTAATGATATGTTGTCCTAAAGATTTTTATGAAAATAGCTCGAACACATTTCAAAACATCCTTCTGATAACATAACAGTTTGTTGAGTAATTGAGATACTAAATATTTGAGATAAGATAAACCATGACAACGTGATTTTAATGTGTACCAATGACATACATACTATTTTCAGTTTTAATGATAAAAAAGTGTTCATATGGAAAGCATGTATTGTTTAAAATACATGCGAGTCAAGTCACAAAAAAGAAATTATGTGCTATTTTGTAATTTTTGCTCAGCCCCAGAATTTATGGCTATGCATAATTTAACAATTTTGTCAAGTACAGACATTTTATGGAAATACGTCATTATTAGCCTTTGGAGCGTACAAAATTTCATAAAAATAATATATCATTTTTGTAAACTTTGTATCTTACAAAATTAACACGCAGGTTTCTCTGCAAACCTTGACTCTGACCTTAGTTTCGTGTATGTAACAGTTTTTGTTTTCTATCTCTCCCGATTGCCAACTTGTGCACATCAATTAATGTTTAAATAAATTGCGGTGAAAGAATTATATTGTTTAGAAAACAATTTTTCACTTTGCATCTCTCATGCTCGGTCGGGAAATGATGGAATAAATTAACATTCTTGCAAAGATATTAAGTTTCCTTGGCCAGCGTCTTTCAAAGTTAAAATTATATTTAATGAATTATTTATTCATATTTATTTTTATATTTATCAATACATTCAAATAAACCTATCTCCAAAACGAGAGCATGTCCTTCCATGTTAGAAGTGTTATTAAGTGTTGTCATGGGATGGATTTTTATTTATTAAAAAAAAATAATAATAATAAATACTGTAAGGAAGCTGCTGATAGATCTACATGCAGATCTGATGTCGGAATCCAACATTAACATCCATTTACAGTTCGCGAAGAAACTGAAAACCTAAAATATACATATACTAAGGTTAGTCAAAAAGTTTTGAAAGCGGAAATGAAAATACATTTTTTTTTGGGAGAAATCACTTTTATTGCTCAGTATAGTCTCCCATAAGATCAATACACTTGGTTCAACGATCTTCCAACTTTGTTGTCCCATCACGGAAGTGACTTTCTGGAAGGCCTGCAAAATACTCCTCTACGACGGCTATAACCTCTTCGTTTGATGAAAAATGCTTTCCACGAAGGATTTTTTTGAGGTGTGAGAACAGCCAGAAGTCAGAGGGAGCTAAATCTGGCGAATAGGGTGGATGCTGCAACAATTCGTACCCCAATTCACTGATTTTCGCGATGGTTTTTTGAGCTGTGTGAGCAGGTGCATTGTCTTGATGAAAAATGATTTTTTTCTTCTGCAAACCGGGTCTTTTTTCACAATTTTTTTTCATCCAACTGGTCCAAAAGGTCACAATAATAATCAGAGTTGATTGTCTTACCAGTTTGGAGATACTTCTATCAATAAAATTCCTTTTGCATCCCAAAAAACTGACGCTAACAACTGCCGATTTCTGGACACGAACTCGCTTCGGAGCCAAGAGCCTGGTTCACACCACTCCTTAGCCTCTTGTTTTGATTCAGGATCATGGTGGTAGACCCAAGTCTCATCCATAGTGATGAATCGACGCAGAAAATCCTTTTTATCCTTTCGAAATTGCTCCAAATGTTGCTCAGAAAGTCGCATTCGAACGTGTTTTTGTTGCATTGTTAGCAAATGCAGCACCCATTGTGCACACAGTTTTTTGAAACCCAAAACTTCAGCCAAAATATGCCATGTTGTTCCATGTGAGATGCCTATGGTGTCAGCTATCACATTCACAGTCGATCGATGATCTTCCAAAACCATATCCTGTATTTTCGCTATGATTTCCGGTGTTGATGCACATACATACATACATACATACATACATACATATATATATATATATATATATATATATATATATATATATATATATATATATATATATATATATATATATATATATATATATATATATATATGTATATATATATATATATATATATATATATATATATATATATATATATATATATATATATATATATATATATATACATATATATATATATATATATATATATATATATATATATATATATATATATATATATATATATATATATATATTATATATATATATATATATATATATATATATATATATATATATATATATATATATATATATATATATATATATATATATATATATATATATATATAATATATAATATATATATATTAATATATAATATATATATATATATATATATATATATATATATATATATATATATATATATATATATATATATATATATATATATATATATATATATATATATATATATATATATATATATATATATATATATATATATATATATATATATATATATATATATATATATATATATATATATATATATATATATATATGTATATATATATATATATATATATATATATATATATATATATATATATATATATATATATATATATATATATATATATATATATATATATATATATATATATATATATATATATATTTGTTTGGTTTTAGCGAAGGGTTATATATGTTTATTTTAGGTTTTCAGTTACTTCGCGAACTGTAAATATTGGATTCTGACATCAATCTACCTGGAGATCCCTCAGCAGCTTCCTTACAGCATTTTTTATTTTTTGGCTTGGATGAATTTTTAGTAACATTGTTCTCTATTTTGGATATACAGGAGACGGTATCTATTTTAATTGGTATTTTGTGGGCTTATGACCACCTTTGAAGGCTGAGTTAAGTGCTCACTTTATGCCTAGGCAACATTCCTCATTATACCATAGATTCATCTCTATACATCATTTAAATGTTTTTATTCTTAGTGCAGACTAGATGGTTTTTAGTCTTTAAGCCATTTGTTGACGAACAATGGTAAGATTTTTTTAACAGATGTCGAGGAAACCTCTTTATTCTGTCAATACCTTATCATTGTTTTTTATACAAGCGGATATTTTTTGGCTTTTGACAAAGCCCATTACACTTCTGTAGAGGGTAATATGTGATTTTTTGTTTGGTTTTAGCGAAGGGTTATATATGTTTATTTTAGGTTTTCAGTTACTTCATTGTTCGTCAACAAATGGCTTAAAGACTAAAAACCATCTAGTCTGCACTAAGAATAAAAACATTTAAATGATGTATAGAGATGAATCTATGGTATAATGAGGAGTGTTGCCTAGGCATAAAGTGAGCACTTAACTCAGCCTTCAAAGGTGGTCATAAGCCCACAAAATACCAATTAAAATAGATACCGTCTCCTGTATATCCAAAATAGAGAACAATGTCACTAAAAAGTCATCCAGGCCAAAAAATAAAAAATGCTGTAAGGAAGCTGCTGAGGGATCTCCAGGTAGATCTGATGTCAGAATCCAATATTTACAGTTCGCGAAGTAACTGAAACCTAAAATAAACATATATACAGGGTGTCCCAAAGGGCAGCGTCAGCGGTATCGAGGAAGAGGCCAGCTTATGAGGGTTCAGAATTAAAAAAAAAATTTTGAAAAAGCCTTATACTTTTCGAGTTATAGGTATTTCTTCGAAAATTGTAAAAGTAGCTACCCTGAGCCGAATGTTTGTATACTGTGACTTCAAATTGCCATATTTTATGATTTTAATGGCTGTATCGCAATCGTAGATAGCCCTGCTATAGTCGGAGTCAGATATAAAACAAAAAAAAAATTGCAGTTTTGAAAAAAAAATTGTTTTTGTCCGATCGTAAAAAATAATATTTTTTATCAGGCCAACTTTAACTCATCATACTGTAAAAATAATGTACTACGCTAACCTGGCAAGTTACATTAAAAGTTGGCCTGTTTAGTCAGGATTTCAAAATGGTACAATACATATCTACTACTCTTTTAAAAATAATTTTTAAACATTAATTTCTGAAATTAAAGATCAAATTCAAAAATTTTGAGCGAGACAAACGATACGGCGGATGCACTAGTTAGAGTAATACAGCTAGTGTCGCCATTTTTGATATAAAATATCAAGTTCCTGTCAAAAATGGTGTCTTTCTCTAACTCGTTCATCCGCCGTATCGTTTGTCTCGCTCAAAATTTTTGAATTCGATCTTTAATTTCAGAAGTTAATGTTTTAAAATTATTTTTAAAAGAGTAGTAGATATGTATTGTACCATTTTGAAATTCTGACTAAACAGGCCAACTTTTGATGTAACTTGCCAGGTTAGCGTAGAACATTATTTTTACAGTATGATGAGTTAAAGTTGGCTGATAAAAAATATTATTTTTATGATCGGACAAAAACATTTTTTTTTTCAAACGTGCAAATTTTTTTTTGTTTTATATCCGACTCCGACTAATAGCAGGTCTATCTAGGATTGCGATACAATCATTAAAATCATAAAATATGGCAATTTTTAGTCACAATATACAAACATTCGGCTCAGGGTAGCTACTTTTACAATTTTCGAAGAAATGCCTATAACTCGAAAAGTATAAGGCTTTTTCAAAAAAAATTTTTTAATTCTGAACCCTCATAAGCTGGCCTCTTCCTCGATACCGGCTTGACGTTGCCCTTTGGGACACCCTGTATATATATATATATATATATATATATATATATACAAAAAATATCCGGCTGGTATAGCAAACAATGATGAGGTATTGACAGAATAAAGAGGTTTCCTCAACATCTGTTAAAAAATCTTACCATTGTTCGTCAACAAATGGCATAAAGACTAAAAACCATCTTGTCTGCACTAAGAATAAAAACATTTAAATGATGTATAGAGATGAATCTATGGTATAATGAGGAGTGTTGCCTAGGCATAAAGTGAGCACTTAACTCAGCCTTCAAAGGTGGTCATAAGCCCACAAAATACCAATTAAAAAAGATACCGTCTCCTGTATATCCAAAACAGAGAACTATGTTACTAAAAAGTCATCCAGGCCAAAAAATAAAAATGCTGTAAGGAAGCTGCTGATGGATCTCCAGGTAGATCTGATGTCAGAATCCAATATTTACAGTTCGCGAAGTAACTGAAAACCTAAAATAAACATATATATATATTATATATATATAGATATATATATATATATATATATATATATATATATATATATAGTATATATATATATATATATATATATATATATATATAGATATATATATATATATATATATATATAATATATATATATATATATATATATATATATATATATATATATATATATATATATATATATATATATATATATATATATATTATATATATATATATATATATATATATATATATATATATATATATATATAATATATATATATTTATATATATATATATATATATATATATATATATATCTATATATATATATATATATAGTATATATATATATATATATATATATTATATATATATATATATATATAATATATCTATATATATATATATATATATATATATATATATATATATATATATATTATATTATATATATATATATATTATATTATATATATATATATATATATATATATATATATATATATATATATATATATATATATATATATATATATATATATATATATATATATATATATATATA
>CATKWJ010000917.1:0-30113 GCA_949825065.1 Odontocerum albicorne
ACCCCTACAGGGAAATGGCGTGATGGTATGTAACATATGTGTGTAACAATTTCATGGGTGGTGATTACGAACTTCTATGAAAGATATTTACAAGAAGTTATAGTAAATTTACAATGTTAGGAGATATGCTGGTGTACGATTGTGCCATGTTAATAAGAAAGTGCTAAGTCCTACAATGGGGCTTCTAACTGATGTTGGTTAAAGGAAAATACAAATTTTCAAAAGATACAAACCATTTTTCTTCTCCTCCATCAACTTTTAAGTCAGGAATATTAGGCATCTTCTTATTGAGGTATGCAGACGATATTTTGAGAAGTGCCTAAAAATGTTAAAACACAATGTTTTATTTTATGTAAAAATATAAATTACATTCATAACACATTCTATTTTTATTTTTTTATATTTATTAATTTATACATGACAAAATTTTATAAATACATTATTTATGAAAAAACAACAGGTAAGTGAAAGTGGATGTAAAATTGATGGATCTAGGTTTAAAGCCTTTCACTTGTCGTGTCCCCAACAAATATTTTGCCTGTATCTTACTGAGGGCATATAACTTGAAATCATAACTGTTGAATAAACAGTACCCCGTTGTAAGCTCTCATCGACATGATTAACATTGAGAAATTATTTAGAAAGTTTCACGCAAATGTTTTGTAACTTTGTTTTTATTAAATTAATAACCAATTATTTTTAAAAGCCTACGATATTTATTTTATTTACAAAACTAAAACCCTTTGATATAGCAGAAACGTTAACACCTAAAGCATTTGTTTCAATACGCATTGCTTGAAGGCGTTGTGATTGCATACGCTCAGGAGTATTTATTTGTCGAATGTCATTTCTCTGACTTGATTCAAGTCAATATTGTCATGAAAGAGATTTCTTTAATTGGTATGCAATCCATACACAGTAAGAAGATTTGTATCTCGACCATTAAAGCATTCGATACAATACGATAAATGAAAAAAAATCAAAGAGTATTTGATTTAATATTTTGACTGCTTAAACGAAAAAATCTATTAATTTATAAGTAGAAAAAGTACCCGAAGAATAATAAAAAACGTTAACATTAATTGGACACAGTAAAGATATCGTATTAAGTGAATAGAATCTGTCACGTAAAGAACACCAAAAATACATGATCTATAATCTCATAATCTAGACTAAAGTCGCTGACGGGGTCCTCTACAACTGTGGTCCCCAACCCCCGGGCCGCGGCCCGGTACCGGGCCGTAGACCAAATGGTACTGGGCTGCGCAAGGGCCTGCTTAAAAATCAAAATTACTTTTGAAAAATCGAACATACCCAATAAAACTTAATTATAAGGCAGCCTTAAAACTATGTTCGAGACAACAACTCTGTCGGTGTTCTGGATTAGAGTCATGGCGGAATACCCTGAAATTGCCACCACAGCACTAAAATCCCTATTGCCATTTCCGACATCCTATCTATGTGAAGCGGGGTTTTCTGCAGTGACAGCAACCAAAACAAAACAAAGAAATAAACTGGGCATAAGCAAGACACTTCGGGTGTCTCTCTCCTATTACCCCCAGATGGAACCATCTCGTTTCAATGAAGCAAGCTCAGCGTTCTCATTGATTTAGCATTTAGTTAAAATATTAAATCTGTTTTTATTCATTTTTAAGGGGTAACTGTATTTTATTTTGAAGGCATGTTTAAACACGATTCAATTAAAAATATTAAATCAAAACACATAAAACTTCAACTTCAAAACTTTTAAAGAAAATAGATAAATAACTTTCAAGTGAATATATCTGTAAGATATCAGAATACTCGTAACATTAAAATCCCGATATTAAACCCTAAGCATTCTCAAAATTATTTTCTCTATCTTGGAAAAAAATACTTTCAACCTTCCGTTGAACCTTAAAAATATTGAAAATACCCATCAATCCAAAAGAAAATTAAAAAATTATCTGAAACTTGATAATCCTTCATTGTTATTATATATATTTTTTTTCATTTTTCCCACAAACCTTGTGTTTTCTCTACTATTATTTGTCACTATCACTTATGTACCACAGTTGTTAATTTTATTATTATATATTGTACAAATATATTGTTATTAAATTTAAAAAAAAAACTACTTTCAATGTGTCCCCCTCCCTCCCCCCCCAGTGGGCCGCGGTAAAATTATGAAACGTTGACCGGTCCGCGGAGACAAAAAGGTTGGGGACCACTGCTCTACAATACCCATTCTGTAAAAGTCACTAGTCACTACGAAAAATATTCAGAAAACTATTGCTGTTTTAAATATTTAAGGAGTTTTGCGCAATAAATTCTGCGACAGTTAATAAGTAGAGAATTAAGTGTGGGTAGTCTGGGTATGCTTAACGACTGAGATACATGTTTTTATAGGCAATCCACTAGGATGATTTGTGCCACCACATCAAAGTCACTATGCAATTAAATAAATCAATATAATAAAATAAATTTAAAAAAATACAATTTAAGATGATTTTAAGCTTCAATTAATCAAATGTTACAATCGATGTTAATCAAATATGCCACGTAAAGGACATACGAAAAACACATGACATAATTTCATCATCCAAACAACATCCGCTGCCGGGATCACCCACAATACCGAAATACGCAGTGGCCCATCCGCAAACGACACATGGCTGACACTTCCATCTTGTTCATTCTCATTATATTAAACCATGGTTTCAAATGGATAGGATTGTTGGATTGATCTAGAGCTCTTATTTACACCGGTTATTTACACCCAATCCATAACTCGTCGGTGCCCAGTATCATGTTTAATTTTATTTAAAATATCAATTACTGGTTGAGAAAAATCAGATAGAGGACAACCGGTTCAACAGACTTCCTTTGCCAAGGAATCAAAACATTCACCCGTGACAACGTGTGAAGGAATTCAAGCTAGGGAACATCCACATTATTTTACATTAATTGGAACGACTAGCCTTGACTTTACAAATAACTTCTTAGTATGAGTTACTCAAACAAAGAAATTATTTGTAGGAGTTACCTGAAATAGGATGAAGAGCACTTAGGGAATTGGAGATGATAACATTTTTTGACAATCTTAAATAGTCGCCAATTTTAAGAACCTCCTTTATTGGCACACATTCAGCCGTAAGTACTGAAGAGCGAGGAGAAAGCTAAAAAAAGTGATTTTATGTCTCTGGGAGACATTTATACTTGTATGTAAATACTATATCATATGAGGCGCGGCGCGGCGCGTACAGGACACGTGAAAGAAAATGTGTTTAAAATTACAACACAACATTAATGTAAATGTTGTTAGCGTCAAAATTGATGGAATTTGTTAAATTATTATATAATTATGTTCATTATTATATAGAAGATTTGTGTGGGCTCTTGAGTGCGGGTTTCTTTTTGTTGTTTTATATTTGTTTTATATTTTTGTTTTTATTTTTATGATTGTGTGCGGTATATTATGGGATGAACATTTTTGGTCTTTTTTGAGTGGTGATGTGTGAGGAGTTTGATTTCGTATGATGTTTCCAGTTGTAATTGAGTGTCACTGTTTGTCAGGTTGACGAAAATGTGTAACGGGGTTTTGTTTTTGTGTAATCGAAAATCGGAAAGAAGTATCGATTTATTTTTTCATGCTAAATATCCTCAGTGAGATACAGGCAAAAGCCTAGTTTACTGGAGACACGACAAATTAAAGGCAACAAACCCAGATCCATTAAAATTGTATGTCCAAATTAAATTACCTGTTGTTTTTTCGCAAATTATGTACATTTATTTTCATGTTCAATGTTTAATAAATAAAATAATACTTTATAGTGCTTTCATTTTCCTAAATTTTCAAGATTTAAACAAATCAAATCAAGTTAGAACTCGTTTTTCAACTTCTAACCTGTGAAGTTAGTACGTGTTATAAATACAGCCAGCACAAGTATTTATTACTATCAAATAATTGTGATCTTTACAGTTATTTGAAATGTACATTGTCACATTGGTTAACGAAAACGTCATATGAATATGTTACACACATTTTTATAATTAAATGTCTAGTAATTAGTTTCGAAACAGAAGACACCTCCACCTCAAATGTAGTATAATTGGACAAATTATAGAATCATGCAACTGGGTAACATTGAAAATCACAAAGCAAACATAGATGACGTGGTTCAGAACAGATTATGCCGAGCTTTTCACGTGTTTGATAATCATGGTCTAACACTGAATACCAAAAATGCAGTTTATAATCATACCATCCCTTATATACGAACGTGAATCATTGGTTTCTCACATGCGACACATTAAAACACTAAAAAATGTCAGAAGTGGCATCTCAATAAAATAATAAAGATTTAATGGTACCATAGAGTATCATACCATGAAACTTTTAACAGAACAAACTACTGTGCTATTAAGTTTCTAGTGTCGCGTGCTCGTCTGCTTTGGTATGGGCATGTAGCTTGCATACCTTACTTCAAACTTATCATTGTAGGATAGAAGAAAGCGCGATGAACAGTGCAAGAGGTATAAGGACGTATTGCGTGAGATATATGGTACGACTGGGAGCAAACAATAGCAGATATAGTCAGTTTCTAGTGTCGCGTGCTCGTCTGCTTTGGTATGGGCATGTAGCTTGCATACCGTACTTCAGACTTATCATTGTAGGATAGAAGAAAGCGCGATGAACAGTGCAAGAGGTATAAGGACGTATTGCGTGAGATATATGGTACGACTGGGAGCAAACAATAGCAGATATAGTCAAATCATGTAAAACTGTTGCTAGTCATCAAAGACCCAATGAAGAAAGATGACGCATATAAGCTGCAGTACTGAGTTTTTGTATCTATATGTAACAGTGTAACATGATATGCCTATCACAAATTGACTTATATAGTCATCTCTGGTGGTACCAATGACAAGTAACATAATCTCTCAATTTGTACTATGATATATATTGTACTTGTCACAAGCAATGGGCATTCATTCTAAACATAATATTCTCTAAAATGGAGGCTAGAAGTTGTAGACAACACGCTGGGCATAATAAATTTCTTTTTTCTGAATTACACGATTACATCGCGGCCAACTTTCGTGTAGCAATACGCCAATTTCACTTCAACTATCAAAAAATATTATCGTAAACCCTGTCGTCGTTTAGGCATGTTTCACTCAGCCGCAATGTAGTGGTAAGGAAGCCTACGGGGGCCAGGGTAGAAATCGACAAATATTTTTAATTGTTCACAAGTTCAACGTGGGAAGGGACTAACCTCTGAGTAAGACTTCTCAATTGCCGACCGCTTGATGGTGAATTGGCGGATGTCTTCGAGCAAATCGCACTCATGTTGATTTTTGGCTTGTAACTTTGCAACTTGTTCGCCGTGAAGATTTTTAAGAAATTTTGCATAATTTCCCTGAAAAAGAAAAATAATATTTAAAAAAAATATATACGAGTATGTATTTAATCATAAAATTTGATAAAAATTATACAGAAATTGTGATTTATCACAAAAAATCAATGGACTGTGTTGACCATTTTTCCACTTAGAATAATATTAATTCTATTATATAAAACAGATTGCGCCTTAAATTGCGTCTTCTACCCTCGGGGTTTTGGGTTTGGTTCCCGATAATAACTAAAAATTTAAAACACTGCCCCCGTCGTTTTTATTACTTTATATCCCTTTCTGGTCAATTGCGAAGTTAAGTTTCTAATTGTACTCTTACTAAACTCATTAAGTTGTGCTGTGTATACCGAAAATTTAATATATGATAGTGTAGACGATTTAACAGACTTAGGGTAAATACATGTATTTTTTATATGGAACTTAAAATATTTCAAGGTGAAAGATAAAAAACCCTTTTGTTTCAAGTTTGAAATATAAGACTTGTCTACAAATCACAATCGACAGTCTCTTAGACTACTCGCATGATAAATATGCGTGCGTGATGTGCAGAACGTAATAGCTAATGTTAAAAGTTTCCCCGTTTCTTGTGATTATTTTCGTAGCAAAGAACAACTGAACCGAAAACGCAACATGTGAAAATTGTGTTGTTTGGTATTAACGCTCATTTTTATTTAACAAAGGTTACATTTACGAATTATTAAAATTAAAAAAAAAAACATTATACTGTAATAATTATTATTTATTGTGAACTGAACATTTCAAAATCCTTCTGCTGGCTAGAAAATATTGTCCCTATGACAACATTTATTCAGTAAAATACCTCGATGCAAAAAAAATACTTCCCTTTCCGATGTAAGAGATTTTATCCATCTACACAAAATTGTTACCTGGATGGATAATCTATATTTGGTAAGTGAGATTAAATTTGATGTCATTCCGAGGCTATCGAGAATAAATAAACTATTTTATTCCAGGTATTTCAGTACCGACTACAGACAATCGAGCTTCACGAATCGAGCCTGTAGGTGCGATAGGTTCAAGTTAATCGAGCCTGCATTAGGTGCGATAGGTTCAAGTTATCATAAGCCGGACTTGTTGGCTGGCATTCACTTGGCCTCAGTGAGATATCAACTTGTCATAAATCCACGGACCGTAAATACCATAGATTTATACATTTAAGAAAATCTATTCAAATATAACGTCGTCTAGTTTCTGTTTCACATTACGAGTATTTTTCTTAATTCTTCTATTTCCTATACCATTTTACATTTCGTCTTAGTCTTATTAAAACTATTGTAATGGAATAATGCAACTAACTTTTAATATATTCGTATATTTGTATTCCTTCTATAGTATATTGTTAATATTAAAATACTGTATTCATTCTCAAATTGAAAAAAAAACCAACGTAATATTATTATACGAGTACATCGGAAAAATGGTTACTTAACAAAATAAAATACAAATATATTAAAACAAAATTTTAGGTATAAAACTTAGAAATAAACATCGATTATTAAAAATTAAATATTATTGTTCTAAAATTTTAAAAAATTAAACACTTCTAATTTAATTTGTAAAAATTTTGTAAAACATTTTTAATTAAGAAAATATCGCTGAAAATTGGAATGTAATGCAAAAACATTTATTTTTCCAAATATTCGTTCAATAACGAGATTCACTGAATCTGCAGATTGAACTATAAAAGTAAATTGATCATTTCTAACACGTCGTTTAGAAAAAACACACGTTCCTTTTAGGCACTTATCAGTTTGTAACAATAGAACAGAAATTTTTAGTGTAAACAATGTACGAGTTAATAGAAATAATAAAAATAAATATTACAATAGTAAAAAAAATTAAATCAATGTTTCAAATTATAATAATAAGAACCTAGTGACTGCGGCAATATGTTACATAATCGTGTCATTTTTCTTTCGTTATGACTGCGCCCTGTGTCTGGTTTGACGAAATAAACAACTTCGAAAATTAAAACATTTTTGACATCTGTTTTATTAGAAGACATTTAATTTATTTTATTAATGTTAAAATATTATTTTGTAATGTGTATACATATTTGACACAAAACAAAAAAGTGATAATTGACTACAAAGAGAACCAAAGCGATACATAATGGATCTGGTTGGTTGAGCTAAACAAATGAAATTATTAAGTTTCACAAAAATACAATAATATCCTATAGTATAGTAGTATACACCTCCTATGAGGCGCCTCTTTACGGGGAAGGTTCACGTTCACGTGCTCCACAAACTGTACTTAGTGGGATATAAACTAGTTTTTTTTAATTCACCAACATTTCATTACTCATATGTTATAGCAAGCTTGGATAATTTAAATATAATAAAAGGCCAATAAATGAGAAATAAAGCTTCGTTTCCAATAAATACAGGATAATTATAAATATATTATAGTTTAACTATAAAAATACTCGTATATAGTTAGTATGTGATTTTCCAATAAAGTAGAAGGTAATTCGATGAACGCAGTTATTAATTAACACAGTTAGCTGTTAAATTGAACGTTATTATCCGTAAATGACCAAACTTACATTTTACCTATTTTGAAATAAATGAAGAGGTTATGTATGCGTCAAATTAAAGAAACAAATTAATTAAATACCTGGTTAAGATTATTAAAATAACCTGTCCGGCGATATTATTAATGCTAACCATTTTTATTTTTAACTTGTTATGTAAAATTATGTAAATACCTGGTTAAGATTATTCAAACAACCTGTCCGGCGATATTATTAATGCTAACCATTTTTAACTTGTTATGTAAAATTAATTAAATACCTGGTTAAGATTATTAAAACAACCTGTCCGTCGATATTATTAATGCTAACAATTTTTATTTATTGATTTAAACAAAAACTATACAATATTATTCCGTTAAATACTTTCCGTTGTTGCCGATGATCTTCCTCCACAGAATAGGCAGTTTTTTAATACCTTTTTCGTAAAATTCTGGCGGTTTTTCGGTAAAATATGACTCCAAGTGATTTCGGACTTATTCGACATTCGTTATTTTTTTATCTCGAAGCGAATGTTCCATCGACTTAAAAAGATGGTAATCCGAAGGTGCAATATGGTGGATGTTGCAGAACTTCTAAATCTAGCTCTCTTATTTTGTCCTGCGTAATCCTTGCTGCGTGTGGTCTTGCATTATCATGTTGTAGAATTCGTCTGATGGTTTACTAAAACTGATCGTTTTTTAAGCAGTTCTGCCTTTAATATTTCTAATTGGACACAATACACATCTGCTGTAATAGTCTGACCAGGTTTTAGTAATTCATAATGAATTACTCCCAAAACATCCCCCCAAACACAAAGGAGAATCTTTTTCAGTCAATGTCGGCTGAGGGGTAGACACAGGTACCTGATTCGTCGAAAGCCATTGTTTTTTTCTCCTCGGATTGGTGCAGAGGACCCACTTCTCATCCCCAGTAACAATTCTTCTAAGAAACGGATCAGTTTCATATCTGGAGAGTAAAGATGAACAGATTGTTATTCGTTGTTCCATGGCCGTTGGCGAAAGTTCGTGCGGCTCCCAAATTCCTTGTCTATTTTGTTTTCCGAGCCTTTTCAAATAGTCCTTCACTGTTGACCATGGACAACCGATATCTTGTGACAATTACTTGATGGTTTTACACGGATCGGGCCCCACTAATGAGTTTAAAGTGTCATCATCGATTTTAAGAGGTCTTCCTGATTTTGGTTTGTCCTTCGATTCCCTTTCAACACTTTCAAACTTTTGAAACCATCTATGGCACTTTCGAGGATTCAAGATGTCTCCATAATATCGCAGATGGTCTGGGTAGCTTCTTTTGACTTCAATCCTTTATCGAATAAAAACAGCATAAAATACAGCAAATGTGTATCTTCAATCTCTGGCTTTTGCATTTTTGTACTATGGAGCAAAACCAAAAAAGAATATTAAAACAGAAAGGATATTAATAGAGCTTCAAAACAATACCAACCACGACGTTTTAACCAAACGGTAACTGGTGATTTTTTGTTTGAAAATCAATGAACTGTTTTAAGATCGCGTATTTTTCCAATGCAAATAAATATGTTAAGTTTGTTTGCAGAGAGAAATTATTTGTTTTATTTAACCAGCATAAAAAGGGCGAGCAATCATACCTTCCAACGTTCTCATTAGCACATAGTTGATCCTAAAACTTTGGACCCTTATACTTGTTTATCACATACCAGTTTAGAAACCTTCTCGGAGATTTTCACATTTAATTTTATGTACGAGTATATTGGTTGTACAATACAATATGTACTTGATGTGTTAAAATATAATATAGAAATATTGAGTCGCCAAAAAATACTTTAGAGCTTACCATATATCGGCTGCCATTTTGGTTTGGTATAATTTGACAGTTCATATTCGACAGTCAAATAGGATAGATATGGCAAATTAGTTATGAAGTACTTAATGATTCAATAACAAAACTTACTTCGAAAATTAGTCATCATTTTTTTATAAAAAGAAACATAATTAAACCTCAGCGATTAATTTAACCAACAAAATAGCTGCTATTATAGCCACAATTAAACTCTGCGTGTGATTCATTAGCGACCATTACAACCTCGCAGTAACAATGCGGTATGGAATTTAGTAGAAAGGTATGATTGAACCTTATTTCTTCGAAGAAGCTGCAGGTAAGGCTGTAACTATGAACGGGAACCACTACCAAGCCATGACCGACAACTTTCAATCGTTATTAGATAAACTGAGTTTGAAAAACACGTGGTTATAGCAAGATGGTGCTATATGTCAAACAGCACGAATCGAAATTTTGAAACGACTGGGCCGGGCCGCCTAGATCTCCAGATTTAACCACTCCAGACTTTTTATGGGGGGGGTATCCTCAAGAATGTGTCAATTCCACAAGTCAACGTGGATTAAACAACAATATTTGGCATCAATAGTCGGAATGTCGTCTGAAATATTTTAAAGAGATCGTATTTGTGTGACAACAAAAACATTTCACCTAAATTATATTCCACAAATAATTGCACGGTCCAAATAAAGCGCTTATTGAAATATGTTTTTTTTTATTTTGTACGTATTATATTGTATTATAGGAATTATTTGAAATAAAAGTCACCGTGTGATTTTTGGCTACCTGTATTTGATAAATACATTTTAATTACAGGTAAATTAAATACTACATTTACGTAAAATAAAATCAATATTAATTAATTTTACAATGAATGTATTACTTATCCTAGCCAAAAGTGTGTAACGGAGATTAACAATCTATATGATAGTTATATCTATAGTCAGTGCTGTTTGATAAGATACTTATATTTATCATTCGGGTCGGGTTATTGCTTTGAAAAATACGCATAGTGTGCTCATAGCACTATTTCAGAAAAATAAAAGAAAGATAAAAAGTAACGGAAAAATAATAGGATAATTTATACAGTGAAATTTAGAGGGCAGATTCCCCTTAAGGGCGCTCTAAATCGGAATTCATACATAAGTACATACTATCTCGCCGTCTCCCTGTCGAAGTAGGCAGAAAGTGGAGAACGCTAGACTTTCCCACTACATATTTTTCCTCTTCCATATCCATACAACTACCCATCCACAAAGTTAAAGGCGAAACATTTGATAAAAATGTATTTTTATCAGTCTAAAACATGGTAAATCAAATCCTTTATAATCGATAACAAACTGAGGTTGACAAATGTGTATTAAAAATATATTTGATAAAAAACTTAAATCTTTATATCACTAGAAATTAAAAAAAAGTAAGGCCATTTAAATTACAATTGCTTTTGTATTTTAATTTTACGTTGCGTTTACAAAAAATATATACCAAGCTGTTTTATAATACATGTCATCTCAAAATATATACCAAGCTGTTTTATAATACATGTCATCTCAAAATATATACCAAGCTGTTTTATAATACATGTCATCTCAAAATATATACCAAGCTGTTTTATAATACATGTCATCTCAAAAGCGAATAATCCAAAAGGTTGTATTGGGCTGGGCATCAACTAGTACCAGCACAACATTATTGTAAAATTGAGATGAATAGCCTGGAAGTAAAATCAATCCAAAAGTGCATCTGCCCGAAATCGGAACTGAGCACACCTGGATGCCATGAGCATGCTAACCACTAGATCACTGGTTCTTAAACGGTGATCCGCGAGGATGTTAATGTACAAGTGCTCCGTAAAATATTGTATGAAACATTTGATCGAAGTTTAGCGAATTACTTTACTTGCTATAATATATTGTATATATTATGTTATATTTTTATAGTAATGTTTTATTCTTTTATATTTTTTTTTTGTAAACTGTTTTTTTATTTATAAATAAAAGTAATGTTCGTGCATTTTTTATTGTTAGTTTATGACCTTGATGATTTATTGTTAGTTTATGACCTTGATGATTTTGGTGCTCCGCAAATTTTTCTTATACTCAAAAGTTCTCCGTGACTTGGAAAAGATTAAGAGCCACTGCCCTAGAGTGACACAGGGCAACAATAAAACTTTGATTTAACGTTCATCATTCAATTCGGGTGTTTTTGTAGCGTTAGAGGATTTCTTGTTGTTTTGTTTATACACATAGTATTGAAATCGATTTACGTGTAGACAACTGAGTGCCTTTTTTTATCAAAAAAAAAGAAACTATATTTATATCGTTGTTATATTCGGGGTGAGCTTCCTGAAATAAACTAGAAACTATATTATATCATTGTTATATTCGGGGTGAGCTTCCTGAAATAAACTAGAAACTATATTTATATTATTATTGTATTCGGGGTGAGCTTCCTGAAATAAACTAGAACATTTATTTCATAATAAAAAAGCTGTAACTTCCTTTTGTATCAGATTCCGAACACTCCATTATATTTTAAAAGACGTATTTCTCAATGTTAACCGCTTATATGAAATGTAATACAAATATTTCAAAATGCCGTACTAAAAATGCATATCCGCAAGGAATTTGGCAACTTAAAATTCAACATTAATGGCAAATTTAAGATTCTGAATGAAATATAAATCAAATATAAAATACCAAAACCACTACACTGTTGGTTTCTGTATATTTCGTTCTGTTTGTTTCAATGATAATCATTGGAGGATATAATCATTTTTTTCATCGCAAGGTGACAGATTCAAATACATCAAGTGCTTCAAGCGATGGAGACGTGGCAGCAAGGTTGATAGGACAATATCGGCGGTGGCAGAGAAGAGCTCTCTGTGTAGAGATCTCCCTATAAAGGGAGAAGTGAGCAGGACGAAACAAACGACCTGCAATGCAATATATCAGCTCTATTGGAAAAAAGTCTTCGAAGAAAATAACGAGATTCAGGCTGTGTTTTACTTAAAAATTACAATTTAAAATCTTGATATAAGAAATACTCGTACTTACTGAGGATAGATGTATCATTGTTTTACATTTTAGTTAAATACAATACAACCTGGTGGGTTTATTACTATGTGGCAATCTCTTCTAACTAACCAGAAAGATGTTATAAAGGTTTTAAGTGAAAACCAGACAGGAATGACTGAGTATGAACACGAATTGAACCTGCAACCCCCGAATTGGATGAGAGGCGTCTTCTTAAGGTCGTTAATATTTTCTAACTCTATCAACTAAATGTAAAACAGTGTATACAGAAAATGAGTAAATATATTTTAAGTGTATTTCTTGAAATAAATACGTTCTAAATAGCGATCAATAATTACGATTGATGATAAGATTATTATTGAAAACACTTCTTTAAGAAAAATCGTATAATTTTAATACTCTACTTTTTTTTCAACAAAATTTATTTTGTATTTCTCCTGGCTTAAACTTACAAATGTAAATTTAATCATTGAAGATATAATCAATGTGTGAAATGTGAAAAACGTTGCAAAAGCGTATTCAATAAATATGTTTACATTTTATCAATTGCGAGTTTCAAGAGCACTTGATGTTAGAAATTTCAATAAAAAATTGATATGTATAGTAAAAACAACAAAGTTAAAAAAAATAGTACAATGTTTTTTTTTTTTTTTCATAAAATGACAAATAAAAACACATCGGTGATTAAAATACAATATTATTAAATAGTTTGTAGGTATAAAAAAAGATATTAAAGCAGATAAGGTATAAAGAGGTGATACATACAATACTATACTCGTATGTTAGTAAGGTGTAACATAATAGTGATACGATCGTATATGGTAAAGCGGTGGTGAGCTGCAACAAGTAAATTGTTACGTTTGGACAATTTTCGTCAGAATCACGAATTATTTGATGAAGAGAACATTTTTTATATCGAATAAAGCATAATAAAGCACATGCGAGTACATAGGTCTGAATCGCCATAGAACATAAATATTCAGAGGAGGCGAGATTCGAATTGGTTAATCTTTCTGTTATTGAAACACTTTTTTAATAGAGATAGAAATTTTAAATCAAACAAAACGGATACCTAGTAAAAATTTGTATCATGCATAAAATAATATATTGAATTTACAATATCTTTCAGAAATGAAAGACAAAAATATAATATATTTTATCTTTGGTTTTTATCTTCGGATACGACCACATGTAGTATATATATCTAGATTATTCTATTGGGTATTAACATAAGTTGTGTCCGTTTTTTTTTTTTCAATTTAAAAATGAGCACCAAAAGTAAAACAAAATGGTAAATGTTATACGTCATTCGAAAGAAAATGTTCCGCTATACAAGATATTGTGTTTGCTTTAACGTTACATATATTATTTTATTTGATTACAAGCCTTCAAAATGGAATGTCAAGTAGACGAAAGGGAGCATTATCGACACCTCCTTCTGTTCGCGTTCAATCGAGGAAATAAAGCTGCCAAAGCTGCTTGCGATATTTGCGAAGTATACGGTGAAGATGCTTTGAATAAAAGGACAGCTCATTGGTGGTTTATGCGTTTCAAATACGGTAATTTCGACCTGAAATACATGGAGCGTTCCGGACGACCAGCGGACTTCGATGAGGACCGCTTAAACCATATTATTCATAAAGGTCCCCTTCAAACCACCGTAGAATTGGCTGAGCAGATGAATTGTAGTCACATGACTCTACCGCCATCATAAATTAATGGGAAAAGTCCCGAAGTTTGGCGCTTAGGTTCCATATGTTTTGAGTGAAAACAACAAAAATCAACGTTCGACAATTTCTGCTGGTTTGCTCGCGCATCATCGAGCTACGCATGGCCACAAGCAAAGGTTCGTTTACCGCATCATTATTGGTGATGAAAAATGGTTTGATAATGGTGATGAAAAAAAAATGGTGATGAAAAATGTTTGATGGGGATCTTCATGAATAATATGGTTTAAGCGGTCTCCATCGAAGTCCACTGGTCGTCCGGAATGCTCCATGTCTTTCAGGTCTAAATTACCGTCTTTGAAACGCAAAAACCATTGACGAGCTGTCCTTTCATTCATAGCATCTTCACCGTACACTTCGCAAATATCGGGAGCAGCTTTGGCAGCTTTATTCCTTCGATTGAACGCGAACAGGAGGTGTCGAAAATGCGCACTTTCGTCTACTTGCCATTCCATTTTGAAGGTTTGTAATCAAATAAAATAATATATGTAACGTAAAAGCAAACACAATTTCTTATAGAGCAGAAAATTATCTTTCGAATGACGTATAACATTTACCATTTTGTTTTACTTTTGGTGCTCATTTTTAAATTGAAAAAAAACGGACACAACTTATGTTAACACCTAATATATGCATTATCCTTTTCCCGCGTGTACGATACATATACGAGTAGTTACTCATAAGTAAGCATTTCGTCCGTGCCTGCCTCTTAAGCAAAACTCCTTTATGCCACTTAACAGCTGTAGATTATTTTATGTTGTATTTCAAACTGAATTTCATTTATGTTATAAAATTCCAAAAGCAATTTGCTAGAAAAGATGTAAAAACACCTGGATTAAGGTATTTTTATGTACTTATTTTTCATTTCATGCAATCATAAATTCACGGAATCTATGAAATTGATGTAAAAACAAAATAAGTAATTTGGAGCAATAAAATATAAATTTAATCCAATTTGATATAATCCCAATATTCCCCGGACAATAGACATAGACATCGGTAAAACCCTCTCTGGTGTTTGTACTGAAATCTAGATTAGATTATTACAGCATAATCGTAACACTTACGATGGCTGATAAATTCAATGAGGCTGGTTAAAAAACAACGAGGTTATTTTTGAATACCACCGCTAAAAATAATAAAAACAAACCGTCTTGCTTTGAATGTATTAATAATTGAATAAATACGCTTTTAGGGTTACATTTTGTTTAATTCTATTCATAATAATTATTTACACGAGGAATTTGCTTTATGAAAATTTATATAAAAACGTTTGGTGACTTAATTTTTTTATCAGCAAAACATCGGATATACTCCGTCGTACGCGACCCATATTCGTAATTCATCGAAGCAACAGGCATGGACATCAAAAACCCATTACTAAATTACCTATTAAAACTCATAACATAAGCATTGGAATGTGTACAGTACTATTACCCAATAATATACATGGTAAAATGCCACGTATTTAGTATTGATATTCGATAGGGACTTCAGTTCAGTACGATCCCACCATCACCACCACCCATGCTGTTATGGGGGACAAAATAAGTCCCCGTCCAGCGTGACCTATTTATTATACATTATAAGACTTGCCCCATCCATACTTTACTATTCTTCATACACTACACCTCTTACTCTCGATCGCAGTGTAGTATTTCGAGACTTATGGTACTCGTTTGACATCCGAACACCGCCTCATAGTCTATTCTACACCATATTTGACACACCAGTCCTTAATTCACATTAGCCCTTGATAGTCTCACTCCACGTTTTACTATGCATCGATACACCACATATTCTTCTCAGTTGTAGAATGCTGGACTTTCGATCCGGGGGGTTCGGGTTTGATTTCCGATGGTACCCAGAAAAAAGTTCTAATCTAGTTTTCATAATTTCACTTTCTGGATGGTTAAAAAAAACTTATTGGCAAAACCCCCACCAAGTTGTTGTACACAAAGGAGGTGCGATAAAATACAAAACCTATTCTCATTTAATGCACTCTACAGTTTTTATTTTTCTACGTTCGCATTCCATTCATAAAAACCCCACCAAGTTGTTGTTATTTAAATAGGTTATTTTAAACATAATTTTATTTTGGACATACAACGTTTTTGAAACATATCTAAATAATATAAGTTTTTTCAATCACGTTTACTGTTTTGACTAAAATTGTTTATTTCTAACACAAGATTATTTTGTATTTATATACAGAGTTTTTAAAACATCTCTAAATAATTAAAGTTTTTAAATCACGTTCACTGCTATTTCTAACATAGCTTTATTTTCTATTATTTTTTGTTATTAATAATAACAGAGTGTTTATAAAGAAAGGTCTCCAAATAATAAAAGTTTTTTTAAACACGTTAACTGCTTTGATTGAAATATGTTATTTTTAACACGAAGTTATTTCGAATTTATGTAAGAAAATATTTAAATAAATTATTGAAATCCTAAAATAGGTCAGGTTTGATTACAAAACACTTTTTGGCTATCGTGGCAATCGTTAATGGTGTGGGTATTTACTTGATACGAGTATATAGGTAGGCGTTCATATTTTTTAGTGTAAAATGTATGAAATATGAATATACATATATTTGGGTATATAAAATATGATTCCTTTCCATAACAGCACACCATTCATAATTGGTTAATCTGAAGAAACTGATATCAAAGTAGAAAACGAATGAAATATTCTTAGTCATCAAGTTTAAATAAAAAACACAGGTGGCCATGAAATATTCTTAGAAAGGTCATGGAAATCAACAAATCGACTTGAGTTATTATCGGTCTGAGAACAATTGTAGGGGCGCAAAGCACGATAACTATTGTACTAACTACCTACTCCTAATAACGATTTTGAAAATGACTTGTATTGAAAAAAACCTCCAAAGTAGCCGAGAAATTAATGAGAATATGAAATTGGGAAAGAAATTCGTATAGCGCTGTTTGTAATGGAATCACTTCGAGAGAATTTTATTTTAGAATTTGAGAAAGTCAGCTCAAGTGCCTCTAAATATTATATATTCGATCTGAGCACCTACAGGCATCGGTGATGTTGCCCAGATATTAAGATAGAAAACCAGGTTGTTACGGCATAATAGTGTGAATTAATCCAATTGCTGGATATTCGATCTGAGCACCTACAGGCATCGGTGGTGTTGCCCAGATGTTAAGATAGAAAACCAGGTTGTTACGGCGTAATAGTGTAAATTAATCCAATTGCTGGATATTCGATCTGAGCACCTACAGGCATCGGTGATGTTGCCCAGATGTTAAGATAGAAAACCAGGTTGTTACGGCGTAATAGTGTAAATTAATCCAATTGCTGGATAAGACTTTTTTTTAAATACCGCTGCGACTGTAAAGTGGGCAAAAATCACCAACAATTGGAAGTGAAAATTATACGAGTACTTTCTTTAAATATATAAGTACATATTTAAAAATATTGCGAGAACAAATCTTATTTATAAAGTTTGGAGCACATTTTGATTCAAGTATCTATTCTGAAATCTCTCGCGGTTCCGGATCCGTAAAACATCAAGTCATTGCTTGGTGTGCATTATAGAATTTGCAAGGGATAAAATTTAGTTGAAACTTTAATTATCCTTAACTTTGAACATTCAAGAAGCTATGGAATACACTACTTACTTGAACTTCATTGTATGGAAGTAACTTTTTTGAACATTCAAGAAGCTATGGAATACACTACTTACTTGAACTTCATTGTACGGAAGTAACTGGTTGCAAATTTCAATCAGAATTTTTTTTTAATAAATAGACAAAAACTGTAAAAATACATTTTTGGGCTAAAGGATTAATATATTTACGAGTACATACACACATACTCGTACATATCATCCCTTGGGGGTTGGCAAAAGGAACACATCTCTACATTCTTCATTCCAGGTACAATAATTTTGTTTCCTCTACATGATACATCTTGTCATACACTATCGTCAATTATTCGTGCTTCTCAAATCATCTTCCACGCACACGCACACCATCACCATCACCATGAGTATCTGACTAATATATTATAGTATTTAAGTATATTTTGCCTTCTATTCCACCTTAACGCTCCTGTTTCTGTTTACATCTTATTAATCAATTGGAGGATTTAGTATTTCAAATATTTATTTCGTTCATATCAACTTGTATTGACCATAAATACCTACAGAGTGTGTCGAAAATATACATACGCTTTGAATAATTATTTATTCAGTATTTACTAAGGTATATCTAAGATCAAAACTCCAAATTAAAGAAAACAGATTTAGATTTTTTAGTTATCGCTAGTGCTTTGCTGATCGTGAAATCGCAAACATCACGAATCATTTGTATTGATATTTGGGCACATTATCTTTCAATAGCTGCTATCAATTCATTAACTGTTGCCGGTTTTGGGCCATAAAAAGTTAATCTTTGATGAGTCCCCATAAAAAAGTCCATTGGCGTGAAGTCTGGGGGGGATATTCAATGCTACCCTTACGTCCAATCCATCTGCTCGGCAAATTTTCATCAAAATAGGACTTGACATAATGATGGTAGTGAGAAGGCACCATCTTGCCGGAAATAAGAGTCCTCTTCATCTCATCCGTTGACTCCTCACTAATGCATGGTATGACAAATTTCCGCAGCAAGGTCAAGTAAGCGGCAGGATGTAAAAGTGTGTATACACATTTTGTGACACTCTATAGAGGATAACAAAGATTTTTTACAAATGAAAGATGAGTGAAAATATTAATTTACTTTTGTGTAATTAAGTACTGAAATAGTTCGCCTAAATTGCGAGCTCTAAATACACGTATGTTGATGAAAAATTAATACTTTACTAACACGGATAGAAAGTAACAATTAATATTCTAGAAAACCTAAATATTTTTCTCGATACTTTCACTTCCCGGGGTAATGAAATGTGAAAATAAGCAGAGGAAGAGACGCTCAGTTGTACAGAAGCTTACTTCCTGCAGAACTGAATGACCTACTTACGTCTATTAGCGATTTGGTTAAGGCGTGTGTAGAGCTTTGGGAGATAAGTATGTACAAACATAATAAAGAGTGTATTGAATTTCAGTAGAATGACAAACTAAACATGATAAAAACAAGTTAAAAGAGAGCTTAGAAATAATTAATCGATAAAGAGAAGAAATCTCACTAGAGATATGTGAACAAATAATGATAAATTAGAATACATAAATAAATAATATAGATTAATTTATATGAATATATGAATGACGAAAAACAGCCAATGATTTTTCGAATATTTTAATTTGATATAAACTCGTAGTAAGAAGATATAAATAATATTAACGGTCGGTATCGAATATTCAAAGATCATATATCAAAAGTCTATAATAAAAATAAAGCATTTAGATTAGTTTTAATGAGATTCTGAAGTTAATAATATGGGAGATATACGAGTATATTGCTCTGGTTTTTAATGCAATATCTTCTTCAGAGCATATTTTTTAGATCAACTTCACGTGGGAGGAAATTTATAAGCAATGCAAATAATAATCCCACTTTTCACCAGACAAGTAACTCCGGTGATGTAACCTAAGATATTCCGGTAGATGTACAAAGTACTTAACCCTAGCAGGGTGATAGATCTAGTACACAGAGATATAGTATAAATTTAAAAAATCACATCTATTCAATCTCATAATTAAACAAATGATAAAACGGTGGTCAGGTCGTACTATAATAGTCACTAGCTCTTTATTTGAACTTGAACATGACAATTTAAACAAAATATATGAGTCACATTTCGAGCAAATAATATGGTAAGTATGTGAAAAACGAAAGTCAAATTTCAAACTGTTACAAAGCATTATTTTGAGAATTTCACAAAATCAGCTCTTATAAATTTAAATGTAATACAATAAATATCTTGATATTCGCTATATACACAATTCAAAGCTAGCTTTAGTTAATAGTTTTATTTTTTCGTTGATCTTCAGTGAAATTTTCACTTTTCCCAACGTCAAATTTTAAAAAAGGCCAATTAAATCGACACAGTTCATTCGCTCGTAATTGAAAAGATTCCGACTTCATCCTTTATAATTTTACCATATATTCGTAATTATTATTATATCTCTAAATTTATTTTCATTAGGTGAATAAGTAATATTTGTCTATTAAATTCATTTATTCAACTGAAAATGAATGAATTATACATCCGATTAAATTTGAATTGACATTTAATCCAATTTAGACACCGTTGGTTTAATCTAGTTAAAATGATAGTCTTCGTATATTATGAAAAAGTTTTCAGCATCTAAAGTCGGAATTTTCTGGAATACAGCGTGATGAATCGGGTACTTTTAAAATTAAAACATCGTTGAAACCCTTTTTACAGAAAGCTTAATTTTGTGACTTTAAGAAATAAATGTACTTTTGTATTGAATAACTTTTGTGGATCATATTTAAAAAAGTTTTCTGTTTAATAGAGTTTATTAACACATATATCAATACTCAGAGGTGATATGTAGTCTTACCGGTTTTTTAAATTTTCCAAATTATCTGAACCGGTTGTTAATGACATTATTTAATTTTATCATAACACAATTAGTTAAATATTGTAAATAAAAATAAAGAAAACGCATCCTCACTGGCCTTCCTAGTCAATAATCCCCTCGCAATTATTACGCCATTTAAGTTGTAAAGCCAAGTTTTTTGTTTTTTAAGTGGTCCGTTGCACACCGGTAAGCTCGCCGGCCACACCGATGTACTGGATCCAATAGTACACCGAATTGAGACGATCGGAACACATCAACATGTTTTTTTTAATAGATATGGCTGAAGTCATGAGTATCCTTATACCTCCGAATACTAGATGGAAAAAATGCCTGTCATTCGAGGGGAGTAGAACAGCGCGAGGCTCGAACCAGCGAGCTTCCGCAAGGAAGTCAAGTTCTATGCCGCGCGCCCATACACCTCATAAAGAATAAATAATAATTTGACACCGTTTTGCATGTTAAATCTTTCATTTTGATTTTTAATAATCTATTTACGAATTTATCTTTTTGTTGTAATTTTACACCAGATTTATTATAAAATATTAAATTTGATAATAACCATAGGCGTGAGGTAATAATAAACGAGCATCGGTTATTCAAACTTAGTATTGGGTGTTAACATAAGTTGTGTCCGTATTTTTCCCAATGAAAAGAACAAGAGGAGACAACAAACAAAAATTACAACAAATTAGTCAATAATGTATTCTCCTTCATTATTTACAACTTCTTGCCAACGTTCTACAAGTTTTTCAATGCCAGTGCGATAAAAACCATCCGGTCTTGACTCGAGGAATTCGTCCAACCATGTCCGCAATTCGACGTCATTATTGAAGGAAACTCCGCGCAAGTTGTTTGAAAGCAACCGGAAAAGGTGGAAACCGACGGCGCGAGGTCTGTAGAATATGGAGGGTGCGGCAGGACTTCCCAACCAAGCGTTTGAATGGCATTTTTCGCAATGTTGGCGATATGAGGGCGGGCGTTATCGTGTTGCAGAATAACGCCATATTGTCGATCCGGCCTTTTTTGTTGAATTGCAGTGTTGAGCCGCTGCATTTGCAGAATGTATAGCTCCGCGTTGACGTCTGATTGCATTCAAGTATCTCGTAGTGGATGACGCCTTGCCAATCCCACCAGATACATATCATCGTCTTGCGCGGATGCAAACCTTGTTTCGCTCTGGGCGTTGCTTGTTGACCATAACTCACCCATTCTTTCCGTTTCTTCATATTCACATAAAGGCACCATTTTTGATCACCAGTAATGATGCGGTAAAGGAACCTTTGCTTGGGCCTTGCATAGCTCGATGACGCGCGAGCAAACCAGCAGAAATTATCGAACGTTGATTTTTGTTTTTTCACTCAAAACATGTGGAACCCAAGCGCCGAACTTCTGGACTTTTCTCATTGATTTAAGATGGCGGTATACAGTCATGTGACTACAATTTATCTGCTCAGCCAATTCTACTGTGGTTTGAAGAGGATCTTCATGAATAATACGGTTTAAGCGGTCCTCATCGAAGTCCACTGGTTGTCCGGAACGCTCCATGTCTTTCAGGTCGAAATTACCATCTTTGAAACGCAAAAACCACTGACGAGCTGTCCTTTCATTCGTAGCATCTTCACCGTACATTTCGCAAATATCGCGAGCAACTTTGGCAGCTTTATTCCCTAGATTGAACGCGAACAGAAGGAGGTGTCGAAAATGCTCACGTTCGTCTACTTGAAATTCAATTTTGAAGGCTTGTAATCAAATAAAATTATTTGTGTAACGTAAAAGCAAACACAATTTCTTGTAGAACAGAAAATTTTCTTTCGAATGACATATAACCTTTACCATTTTATTTTACTTTTGGTGCTCATTTTTAAATAGGAAAAAAACGGACACTACTTATGTTAACACCCAATACAATAAGAACGTACATACTCTATGCTTACACAATAGAAATATAATACATACTATACATTATTAAAGAATAACATATGTATTTATGAAGTCAAAAGACATTCGATCCTGTCTACACTCGTACAATGTAACGATATGGTCGATTTGCCAACCCCTGATTCACAGCAGATACTTGTGCCCTATATACACCGTTGAGAAAAGTATCAGGAATTTGATTTACCAGGTCTGTAAATATGAAACCGGAATTTGCTCATAAATCCGCGATCCTAGTTGTCAATGTAGTGACTGTCAAACCGCGTCATTGGCGCTTTTTTCTTGTGTTTACATTCGTCAAAGACTTTTAACTCACAACAATACAAGTTTACTATAACTACATATGTTTTCACATGTCTGTTTTTGTGCCTGAAAACTACAATTTGCGGACAGCATTGATTTTTTGCTACCATTTGAAGAAAAATGCTACAGAATCACATCGAATGCTTGTTAAAGCTTACGGTGCGCATGCTCTTGGTATAGCACAGTTCTTTGAGTGGTTTAAAAAAATCGAAAGTCTCGATTTTGACGTGAGAAACGAAGAACGTGGAAGACCACCCAGAAAGGTTGAAGACGCCGAATTGCAAGCATTGTCGGATGAGGATGACGCTCAAACGCAACAACAACTCGCGGATCAATTAAATTTGACACGAGAAGCCGTTTCCATACGTTTGAAAGCCATGGGAAAGATCCAGAAGGTGGGAAAATGGGTTCCACATGAACTGAATGAAAGACAGCAGGAAAACCGAAAAACCACTTGCGAAATGCTGATCACCAGGTACAAAAGAAAATCATTTCTCCATCGAATTGTGACTGGCGATGAAAAATAGATATGTTTGGAGAATCCTAAGCGTAAAAGATCATGGGTAACTCCAAGCAAACCTGTGACATCGACTACAAGGCCAAATCGCTATGGACGGAAGACAATGCTCTGTGTCTAGTGGGATCAGAAGGGTGTTATCTATTATGAGCTGCTAAAACCTGGCTAAACCGTTAATACTGAACGATGCCGACAACAAAGGATGGATTTGAACCAAGCATTGCGTGAAAAATTACCAGAATATTAAAAGAGGCAACACAAAGTGATTTTGCTTCATGATAATGCACCATCGCACACAGCAAAACCGGTCAAGGAAACGATTGAGGCGTTTAGTTGGCAAATATTTTCGCATGCGGCTTACTCACCAGACTTGGCTCCATCCGATTACTACTTATTTGCATCGATGGGACACGCACTTGCTTTGCAGCGCTTCACTTCTTACGAAAATGGCTCGATGATTGGTTTGCCTCAAAAGAGCAACAGTTTTTTTGGCGTGGCATCCACAAATTGCCAGAGAGATGGGGAAAATGTGCAGCTAGCGATGGGCAATACTTAGAATAAAATATTTTTTACCATTTTCATACAATAAATGTGTATTTTCTATAAAAAAATCCGGTTTCATAGGTACAGACCTATGTATTGTGACTTCTACTTATTTTTAAATGTCTATTAAAATAGTATCAAACTTTTTCTATTTTGTTTTCGTTAAGAATAATCGAAAGCCATTTTAACAGTAATTGAGGGTGAATATAAAATAGCATAAACTACGAGTATAGGATATGATACAATCCGGATTTTTGTATATTATGTGATGATAATTAATGAATTATTATTATTAAAATTTTATCGATTATTAAAATTTTATAAAAAAACTAAACTATTATAGAAGTTTAGCATTTAGAATTTTTTTAAAAAAGGAAACGGCATATTACCAAATTGAGTTTATTATGAAGAAACAAGTGTCGACTAACTTAAAGAAGATGTATTATTTTGAAATAAACATTTATTTTTGTTTATTCTTGTACATAATAATAAATTATTCTTGCACAGAATAATTTATACATTTAAACAAATATTTGTTTTAGAAAATACGAAATTTAGCACGTTTATAGCAAGTATTCCTTTTCTAAGCGAAAAAATATATCAGTTGACTTTGATAAATATAATTTTTTTATATCTTTATACTTAATTGCTTTCAAATACAACATACCATATAACTATGTTAAGTTTGGAATTTTGAAAATTTTCTGGAAAATCAAGCGTCATATATTTGTTCGTGCGATTTTTCTATCAAGCTTTGTACGGTTTAAATAACCACAGGATCAAAATATCTCACTATCATACACATAATACGGCAGCAGGATGATATACGAGTATAAGCTTACAATGGAGAATAATATATACGCTTGCGTCATAAAAGTGAAAAAATGCGTTAGAATAGAAAAAAATCAATATTTGTTTAACAATTTTTTACTTCTACTTATATAAAATTTACGACCGTTTCAATTGTAAATATCCCTTTAATATACAGATCATGTGCAACAAATGTTGTAATATATTAGAAATGATATGTTTATAACCGGAAAATAATACTGTTATCAGAATATATATATATAGATTATGAAGCTTGTATGTATACTAAAATATAAGCAAAAACAAGGGGTTATTAGCTTACTTTATCCTTTGACGTTCTGTCCATCCTGCCTATCCCGTCAGGGAAATGGCGTGATATCTATGTGTTTGTAAATCAGAATAGAGTACGTTAATTATATTCATTTTACCAATAACTAGATACTTAACGAGGAATTATATTCATTTTACCAATAACTAGATACTTAACGAGGAATTATATTCATTTTACCAATAACTAGATACTTAACGAGGAATTATATTCATTTTACCAATAACTAGATACTTAACGAGGAATTATATTCATTTTACCAATAACTAGATACTTAACGAGGAATTATATTCATTTTACCAATAACTAGATACTTAACGAGGAATTATATTCATTTTACCAATAACTAGATACTTAACGAGGAATTATATTCATTTTACCAATAACTAGATACTTAACGAGGAATTTTGTGGAATTTCGGAAAAATAATTTCGTTTATATTTGCTTAGAAGTTTTACACTTTCTAAAGGTTTTTTTTATTTTGTATAATAAAATGAATTATTCAGTTCCAAACCAAACCAAATCAAATCACCCTTCAATCGATCGCTTTCGAGTAAATTGTCAAACGTACATTGTATTGTAATTAACAACTAGTTGTTACCGATGATACATGAACAAAATATACGCAGGTGAGATGGCTATATTACTCATTTCATTTTTTTTTTTTCAAAAATATGCTAACAACAAATTAGTAAAAACATCTTTATGAACAGCTTATCAAAAATATTAACTTGACTTTAGTATTAATTATAAATATAAATGATTTAATTGAATTCGATGTAGCTTTCATTCAAATAAATTCAAACATCTGAAAATATATTATATAGAATTTCCGTTAAATACTAAATAAATTTTAAAAATATTCTTGTATTAAATTAATCCTTCCATTATCAAGTGTTACCTATTTTTATATACGTATCTCTAAAAGGAAACGTTTTGTTAAAAAAACAGAAATTTAAGAAATAATAACAAACATAGCGACAGTAAAAATACATTATTTTACATTTGACTCCGTTACACAGGGCGTTAAGCGAACTTACTTTTGATGTGAACGCCATGTTGTATTTTTATTGGATTATCATTGAGTAAAATTAAACACTTTCCCGAAATAGTAATTTTCCACACAGCAATGCCGTGATATGAGATACATCAATTTAATTAAATCATTTAAATACACGTAAAGTAATTTTGTCAAATCTTGATTCAATACTCCCACACACGACACACGACATGTTCATCGGTTATCCGCTTGATTTCTCTCAAAAGGTCATTACACAGTAAAACATGATTGAAATATAATATTTATGCCATAATTGTATTTTTTTTATTCATAAATAGTACATAATTCATAAACATTCATCAAGTTCAGTTTCATTGATAAATCAACGGATTGTTTTCACGTATCATTTTGAATGCCGAATCAAATTGGTGTTGGGAACATTTGAACGATACAACGAGTCAAATTAAAAGCGACATAAGATAGCTAGCTAACTGCTTTCTAACATAGAAGTAATGATTAGATAGATAAAAGAGTGGAACTCACCTTTCTCGGGGGCGGCTGCATGCTGGCTCGATCACCCCATACGACCGGCCCCGCTAAGCTGACGGCCGCCTGTCCACTACGCTTGACTATCGATTGTGTGTCGCTGGCCTTACAGAGCATGCGCGCACCAGCGCCTCCCTATCATTGCAATTGATGCAATTTTCCTTTTCCATTTTAAAAACCTTCATACCATTCAAACTCGTTTTTATTTTAATTTTCACCAATTTAATTTTTTTAAATATAGATTTCAATTTTTACATCTAAAATTTCTTTTCATATTCAAACTGACTATTTCATTGATTTTGAACCGAATTTACGTAGTACGAGTACGATGGCTTAACTATCAAGTCCAACTTGACTCTAGTTGACGTTTTATTCAATCTTATGTTTGATTCGCCATTACATACATGCATACGTACATACACACACAGACACACACAGACACACACACACACAAACAAATATACATATATACATACGTACATACATACATACGCACGCACGCACGCACACACACAAACACATAATCATACATACATACATGCATGTGGTACATACATACATATATACATAGATACATACATACATATATACATACATAACACATCGATCACTAAGTCCCGGGACTAACTACTAAAAACATTTGTTTGCCAAAATTCTTCTTTAGTCATCAACATAGTCTCCTTGCGATACATTAATTCCAACGCTTTCTTAACTTTTCTATGCCAGCCGTGTAGAACGATTTATCTTTGGTTTCAAAATAGGCGTTAGTTTCGGCAATCACTTCTTCATTGGAGCCAAATCTCTTTCCCTGGAGCATATTTTTGAGGTCTGCGAACAGCCAATAGTCGCTGGGGGCCAAATCTGGAGAATACGGTGGGTGCGGAAGCAATTTGAAGTTCAACTCGTGCAATTTGACCATCGTTACCATCGACTGGTGACGCGGTGCATTGTCCTGATGAAACAGAACTTTTTTCTTCTTCATATGGGGCCGTTTTTTTGCAATTTCTGCCTTCAAACGTTCCAATAACGCTATGTAATATTCGCTATTGATGATGTTTCCCTTTTCAAGGTGATCGGTGAATATTATACCATGCGCATCTCAAAATACGGAGGCCATAACCTTCCCGGTCGACTGTTGAAATTTTTCACCGGCTGCTCTCCACTCAGCTGACTGCCGATTTGATTCCGGAGTATAGTGGTGGATCCGAGTTTTATCCATTGTCACATACCGACGCAAAACCCCCTGTTTATTTCGCGTAAATAGTGCAAAACAGCGCTCTGAATCATCGATGCGTTGTTGTTTCTGTTCCATTGCGAGCAAACGCGGCACCCATTTCGAAAAAAGCTTTTTCATGACCAAATGCTCATGTAAAATAGTATAAACACTACCAACTGATATCTTCAGGATGTCCTATCTCACACAACTTTATTTTGCGATTTTCCATCACGATTTTAAGGGATTTTTTTTATGTTTTCTGGTGTAACAGCCTCATTTGGACGACCAGAGCGTTCAGCATCATTTGTGTTTGAAATCAGCATACCACCGACAAATGGTTGTTTTCGACGGAGCAGAGCCCGGATAACACTTTTCAAGCCATCGCTGAGTTTGTACAGTATTTTTTCCCATTAAAAAGCATTTTTTTATCAACACACGAAATTCGGATTTTTCCATTGTTTTGAAAATAGGAAAAGTAGCGTCACTAAAACAACTGTCACCCAATGTCGGAATGTCATGAAAGTTTGACACGTAGCTTCTAAAGGTGGGTACTAACTGAGAATGGTATGGATTTGTTATTAGAGGCGCCATCTGTTAGTTAGTCCCGGGACTTATTGATTGATGTGTTACATAAATACATACATAGTCCTGCCATAAATACTGTTACACAAATTCAAACTCTCATAAAATCTAAACAATTGCAGGTAGAAACCTAAAACCTTTTTTTAAGTAATTCTCCGTCCCTTGTGGTATTGCTATAATCAGTTAGTCACCGAACGTTGACCAGTAAACATAGAGGGGGGCGATAAAGAAAACCGTATCGCTGTAATTGCGTTACATAAAATTGAGAAGACGCCGAGAGACATATTTAAAATCTTTGGATATCAATCGCCAGTTTGTATATCGTACTATTAATCGATTCAAAGATACTCAAGGTATTGAAGATCGACAAAGAAGTGGTCGGCCGCGAATCGTTAGAACTCCAGCAGTCATCAAAGCCGTGAGTAACAGAATCCGTAGAAATCCACTCCGCAAACAAAAAATCATGTCCAGGGAGATGAATATTTCGACACGGAGTACTAGTCTCGTATTATCAAATCGGACCTAAATATGGGGGCTTACCGGAGAAGCACTGGACACTTGCTTACTCCATCTTTGAGGTATACCAGGAAGACCAGAGCTTAAACAACTGATTCACCGGTACGCAAAAATATGCATCGCAAAATCCTATTTTCCGATGAAAAAATTTTCAACATTGAAGAAAATTATAATAAGCAAAATGTTTGGGTGAACGCACATAGCTCTCGAGAGGCCGCTCAAGTCGTTCATAGAGTTCAGAGAGGTCATCATCCAGGATCTGTGATGGTTTGGTGGGGTGTCTCATACGAAGGGGTTACTGAGCTACATTTTTGTAATCAGGGTGTGAAGACAAGTGCAAATTCATAACAAAATGACACTTTGGAGAAGGTCGTCAAGCCTCTTAATGAGACCATGTAATTCAGGTCATTGGATTTTTCAACAAGATTCTGCTCCAGCCCACAAGGCAAAGTCCACCCAGCAATGGCTAGAAATTCATAACATACGCCAGTTTATTAGAGCTGAAGATCGGCCTTCTGGAGACCCAGATTTAAATCCACTGGACTACAAATTGTGGTTCGTGTTGGACAACATGGGCTGTACCAGATGACATCCAAAGTTGGAGAGTCAGAAACAATCATTGAAGAAAGCAGTGGCCAATTTTCCAATGGACATCATGCGTACTTCCATTAGGAATTGGCCGTCATGCTTAAAGGCCTGTGCGAAGGCAAGGGGAGGATATTTTGAATAAGATGTATGTTTTCATTTAAGATGATATGTTATGTGT
>CATKWJ010000918.1:0-41000 GCA_949825065.1 Odontocerum albicorne
CAGGATAAATTCATTGGAAATTCAATTCGTGACCATTCATTCTTCAAGATTCATCCTGAGGGATTTCCGTTCCCGGCTATTTTTATCGCTGCCACTTGCCGACAAGCGCTGCTTTCTTCTATACAATCCCGGGGACTAAGACGACAAACATTAGAAAGGATATTTTTTTTATCTTTTTAAAAAAAAAATCCTAAGAAAAACTTTATACTTTAACGTTCTTTCAGGACACTGTCTACATCTTTATCAAGCACTTCTCAAACGTCTTAAAATAGATGTTAAATATTCATAGTTACTATCAAATAAAGATCTGAGCAAATAAGTGACGTTAAACAACAATATACATACATACAAACCATCACGCCATTCCCTTTTCAGGCCAGGCTGAAAGAACAGAGCTCAAGACTTTCATATCTCAACAAACATCCTTCGCCTCTTCTACATGCATTTACGTTCTCACAAAACTCCTATGATTTCTGCAACTGTTCACTTTCCTCTCGTTTCCTTCTTTCAAAATAACATTCACTAGATCAGTATTCGTCTACCACGCCTACCATTCACATTTGTACTGTAGATTTATTTTCTTAGTATTTCTTAATTTATTGGTTTTACATACCCAAACCATTTCAGAGTGTTCTTCTTTATATTTATCAACAATCAGCCTTAGATTTACATTCACCCCTAATCAATTCATTCCATATTATTTTATACATTATCAACCCATGTATTCTTCTTAGCGCACGTATTTCTACAGCACGTATTCGACTCATTTCAGGATTTTCCAAATCCGTGTTTCACTATCATACATCAAAGTTGTTACTATTTTTGTGACCTCATCTTAGCAGATTTTGCAGAACAGCAACAATTAATGAAATATAAATAAAACTTAACTTTTTCACGCTATAAATTCTAAACAAATAAAGAAAACAACAGAAAAATTCAATTCCTTTTGGATGAGAAAATATCAAGCCATGGTTTTTATCGTTAATCCTATTAAAAAATCTACTGCCTGCTTTAATCCCTTTTTAATTATAATAAACAAAGGATTACACGTGTTACTTACATCCTACGTTTTTTTTATTAAAAATACAAAATTTCTATAGACATTTTATTGTTTTTCACGTTTTTTTTTTCAGGGAATGTTCAGAGAGAGGATTAATGTTAAATATTCAGAATTTTCACTCCACTTAAGATTTTCACGAGAGGACTATACAATTTTGGGTGAAAATAAATTTTCGTCATAAAGGAGATAATTTTATTTTAGAAATGACTTTAAAACAATTTTGTTTTATATCGAAGGTTTCGGCTTAGACTTAAAAAAATCACTTTTAACTAAAATAAATCCTTCCAATTAAACATCACACCAGTTGAACATTGCATTGCTCTTTTAACATACCTGAATAATTTTGCCTAAAGAAAGGTTTGATATAGGAGGGACAGAAATACGTCGTAGGGATAAATTTCAGAATATACTATACTTTTTCTGTGATTTTTAACGTGCTTTCCCTTAAAAATCATGGCAAAGCACCGTGATTTTCAAATAAAAGCATTATTTTTCACCGACGCTTTAATGCTGAGGATCGTGATCATAATCTACCACATCTTTCACGATATTCAGTAAAGATAGGCTTTTTACAGGAATATGCATTTATCCCTTTCCCCTCCCCTCACATTGTATTTAAGGACGAATTAGTGTGCGGTCGAACGTTCCAAGGAAAATTGAATAAACTGTAGTCATTCTTTAATGAGAGTGCGGTCCAGGGGGGAAGGATCTTTTTCTCTGCTAGCGCAACATCGTAGCGCTCATCTGTGAAGAGGATGGTGGTAGAATTGACAGGTCAGATACCACTGACATAGATAACTCACGGATAAAGTAATAAAAAATAAGGGTTAGGGTGTCGTCAAATTTCACAAAAATTGGAGAAAGCCGTAAAACTATCTTTGGCTGACACAATGTCAGAGTAGGCAATCGGGTATAGCTTTATGGAACTCTTCTCTGTTTTGAGAAATTCTACTTTCTTTATAGTTTCACTAAATTTGGTATGTGTATTGATCTGGGTGGCCACATAAATACCAACAGGATGAAGAGGACAGATTTAATGAAAAGAAATGCTGTTTGAACTCCCGTGGCCGATGAGAAATTGGAAGGTCTAGTAGTTAGGAACCACCGAAGGAGAATTTAAGCGCACCCTGATGAAATGGGGAAAAAATATAAGTGTGTCATTCCTTTGAGGATGGACATTATCGATAAATTTAGACAGGTATCATCTTATTCTACACCGTGTGCAGTCATTTCCGGCAAGTGGTGAAAGCAGACGTCACCTATTCTACACCGTGTGCAGTCATTTCCGGCAAGTGGTGAAAGCAGACGTCACATATTCCTGTCGGAGAAGACAGAGAGATCCTTCTCTTCTACATCCATACACTTTCTCAAAAAACTCCTACGATTTTTCTATCTTTCTACGCTTCTTTCTTTCAAAATATCATTCACTTGATCCAACCATATGTTCCTTGGCCTTCTTCTTTCATACCTTCAACTCACATTACCATTATATATTTGTTTTATTATTATTTCTTCATTCATTCGTTCCACACGCCCAAACCATCTCAGAGTGTTCTTCTTCATTTTACTCAACACATCAGCATTAAGTTCATATTCATCTCTTATAACTTCATTCCGTTTTCTGTCATACACTGTCACTACATGTATTATTCTCAGTGCACGCATTTTTACAGTATTTATTCGACTTCTTTCAGTATTTTTTCAAGACCATGTTTCACTCTCATATATCAAAGTTGGCACCAAAAATTTTGCTGTGGACTCATAATCATAATAACAAGTCTGGGAAAATGCTAAAAATGATACACATAGATAAAAAAAACAACCAGTCTTCTGTCAATTCTGCCAACGTCCTCCTTAATTCTCGCAGCGTTGAACTAAATATCTTAACATCCAATTCAGCTATAGATCGTTTAGCCTAAAGAGTAATTTTGCAACAGTGTGAGTAACACTCTCTGTAATACACAACTTGTGTAGTGGTATTGGTTTTAGAATGCCATACGATTGGTTCGCGCAGAGCGCACGTTTGTATTGTTGTTAAAATACTCGGTGATTAGAAAAACACTACCACATCGAAATTAGGAAAGGGAAAACCGCTTTCGGGCCAAGCAAAGGAGATTGTTTTAAATTTTGGTAATGATTGATAATAATATTAGGGATCGGTCGAAAAGGTACTGTAATCTATTAGTGTGATTTTTGTCTAATGTAATGTATAATTCAAATTTTTTCGAAAGCTTAGAATGTACTATGTTATACTCGTAAATTAAAGTTTCCTAGAATTTAGTATCATTCCATCCACTATTATTTTAAATCTTTATTATTTGGCATTGTAATTGTGATACATTAATATGTTAAATAATCTTACATACAATAACAATTGTATTTTTATGTGCAATCTAATTAAAGCTGACGAACATTTTTACTTTATAACACTTGTACTAATATTTATTTTTAATCTTAAAAAAATCCATTATTGTTATTTAATAGTTCCCAGAATCTGCAATGCCTAAACAATTCATAAGTTAAATAAACTCATTTTCATTTTATTTTTCTGATTATTACAATTTAAGCTAACAGCATTTTTAATTTTCAAAACGTATTTGTTCATTTCAATATTTTAATATAAAATATTATTTTTATATTTTTTTGCTTTTTCACTTCATTAAAAAAATAAAGTGACAATTTTTTGTAAATACACTGTTACTCACACTATTGCAAAATGACTCTTTAGGTTGAACGATCTATACCGTATTATACTCTAGGTACATTCTCACTCTTGGGTTATTGAAGCCTGTGTTATTTCTAAATGTAGCTATGCTGAACAAAACAGGTCTTCTAAAAGAGCGCGGGGAACACTTAAATCAATTCGTTTCAGAGTTACAGGAAATTCACAAGTCCATTCAATATTTTATAAAGAAACACACGATCAAATATCAAAGGATATAGAAAATACCAGGGTTTTTGCCAGACACATCTTTATGAAATTTACACTGACATCATAAAATTGAGTAATATTTCATTAAATTGAAATATAGGAAAAGTATTATCTCGTTGGCTATAATATTTTTGAGATGTTAAATCAGTCGAAATATAACTTACACCATTTTAATAAAAAATAATATAAGAAAACCATTTTCAATTTCCGTCGATAATCTTTCAGTTTCATTTAATAACTTTATTATCGAGTGATAATGAAGCACTCGAATTTAATTAAAATAACATTTCATTTAAAATTATTATCAAAATTAAGACAGACCCTCAAACTTCTGGAATACTTTTGATACAATTTGTGTCAAAGTTTGGAAATAAATTTAAATTCGCTCATTTAAAATTAGCAATACACAGCGAGAAAAGCCGAAGCGACAGTTGAATCCTTTTGAAATTAATATTTAATCTAGTATTTTCCCGGGAGGCGATCCCGGGGGCAATCCCGAGGGGGTCAAATGGCAATTGGATTAAATCGATTAACACCCTGGCGCCCCCAACCCCTAGAGCCAATATTAATTCAATCGAGCACCTGCTCCCACGAAGAAATATCTCGGTCCATCCAACCTTATTACTTTCAAGCTGAGACATACCTAAACAGTTAATTCATCGAGTTAAATATAACTGTAAGAGTTGTTAAAAATAAATAACACAAAATGATGACCTTCATAGTATTTTAACCCGAAAAAGGCTTCTTTTTTAAATTTGTATCTTTCAGTGACACTGGCGTCTGATTATGTTGCTGAGTTGACTCCCGTTGTTACTCATTTTTGTTTTGAGAGTTTCCGTTGGTCTTGACGTAAGGCCTCTTTAATAGAAGTATGTTTCTGGTTTTTTTCCAAGAGAATGCTACGTAGAAATAAACCCACTAGGTTGTACTATGTAAAACGATAATGCTATAAAGTACAATACAGTACTGTCGAGAACAATTTATGTAATAAAAGCAATAAATACATCACGTGTTTATTTACAATTCAATTTCCCCTTAATTGCCCATTCATTTTTAATTCACAAAAACAATTGGCTTCAGCAATGCTGGCTCTGAATTATTTCGACAAATAAGACTTAGAAATGAGGCAGGCTGCTAATTCCTATTGGACTGAGTTAAGGAACCACGGAAGTCTTTAGCAACTGCTGCACCCATTTAGCGGCGATACTTAAATATCCAATTGTGCTGAATGCGACATACGAGTCTACTAAAATCCTACCAAAAATCTTATCTCGCCAAAATTTTTCAACGTTTTTCCAATCATGGATTAGCGCTACGCTCAAACAGAGACTGTTTATTGGGCTTTCCAGTTCACCGCTCCTCTTTCTTTACGTCGTCCTTTACTGTCCATACAGTGAGACTCTGGAATCAGTTACAAACCAATATAAGACTCACTCCGTCCTTGGCATGCTTTAAGAAGCGACTGAAAAAACTCTTAATTTCTAGTCAGTAACATAACGTGTTTCATTCCTGCTTTTTCTTTTCCTTTCCTCTCCACCATCCCTTCCTTTCCTTTTGATTGATGATATCTCACTTTATATGGAAAATAATGTTCGGGTGATTGTCCGTCTTTGTGGGGTTCGTGGGCATGTGCTCACGTATATGTTTATGGATTTCGTGGGGATGGATAGTCATTTGAATGATTTATGCAACCACGTAACTTGCTTCATTTACTTTTGTCTGGTTGGTTGGAAGAGATTACCGCCTGGCAATAAGCCCACCAGATTATATTTGCAATAAAAGTGTTAAATAAATAAACATAAATCATAAGTATATCGATCACTGAAAACACAAATATTGCACTCGTATGACCGAATTTGGTAATTTTTAAAATAGTAATGAGGAATTATTCTCAATATCATTGTTTACTTGGTAATCAAATATTGTATGTCCAGAACACAATATCACTGTGCTATGGTGTATTGTTGTATGTCCAGAACACAATATCACTGTGCCATGGTGTATGGTTGTATGTCCAGAACACAATATCACTGTGCGGTGTATTATAGTCGACGGCTGTCGACTATTTACTCTTAGATTGTTTTACATCTGAATTTAAGTTTCACTGTAACTTAAATTATGCTTATTATATTTTTTTATAGAACTATTAAGTAAATAGAAGCACGTAAAGAAACTCTGACGAAAGGCTTCAGCAGATTTAACCTACCTTTGATCTGTCAAGACAGAGTGCTTGCTAAAACGCAACATCTTGCACACTGTAAACCAATACAAGCATACGTGTCTTCCATCCACATGATGACTGACAATTATACTTGATCACGAAGGATTTTCGTATAATATCAATGAATTATAAATTGAGGTATATCCGAGACAATTTATAAAATTAAAGACAAAGTTACCACCTTTCCTAGGCCAAAGTTCCACTTAAATAATTTTATTAAAATGTGTTTCACGTATACCATAAATAAAATATAATTTAATGAAAAATTCGAATCGTGCAACATTTTCATAGTGATAATATTATACGTCCAGTATAAAAATTCATACATTGTTTATCCACTTATTATTTGGTAGTAGTAAAAAAGTCATTAATATTATACATATACAATGATACAACAAAATAGTTTTCAAAGTTATAAAAATACTTGTTATTGAAATAATAGGATATCTTATTGAAATGTATTAAGATGTCCATTCCCCGACATTCACTTTTCGGGCATCTGAGCTTTTAACTGTCGCTATATATAGGTATTATATGTTTATCATATATATGCATCTGAGCTTTTAAACTGTCGATATATTTTATTTTTATATCCAAATACTTTTTCACTATTTAGGTAGGTATTATTTGAATTTTCACTATTTAGGTAGGTATTGTTTGAATTTTTAGAGTATATTTATTTTAAATTTAACAAAAATAAATGCTTGTCTAAAATTGAGACACGGATATGTCTAAATTAAAATGTATGAACCATTTTTATAAATGTGGCCACAGTCTGTCCCCATGGTCTAGTTTAAACACCCCACCAATATATTTTATCAAAACTTCTACTTAATGTTACACGTTACATAAGTTTATAACTAATAAACTATTAGTTAATACGAGGTAACAATATACTTTCTGGAAGTTAAATATTTGCTCTCCCGCTGAGTTATGTTAACACATTACTGTCGGTGAGACTTTTGTGAAACCTTCGTGTAATTTTTTGTTCGTAGGTTGGACGAAATTGATGTAAGGTTATACATCCGCTCATTTTACATTTGCGCAATAAAGTGTCAAATAAATAAATTATCCCAAGCAGTGATCCAGTGATTAGCATGTTCGCTCAACATTTTATCTTAAATTGCTTATTCAGTTTTCTTAACGAGGTCCGCTCTAATTATACATAGATTCATACATATATACATACTCGTACGAGAACCATCACGCCATTTGGTGTCGGAATACATAGATAGGATAAAGCACCAGACTTTATTATCTCGACACACATCCTTCGTCTCTTCTAAATTCATATACCTTCTCATTCAACTCCTACGTTTTCTTTGACTATCCGTTCCCTAATTGCAAAACATCATTCGCTCGATCCCTCCATACTTTCCTTGATCTTCCTTTAGCACGCCTTCCACTCACGTTTGCACTTTACGTTTGTTTTTCTTTACATTTGTTTTTCTTTACATTTTTTTTCTTTACATTTGTATTTCTTTCTTCATTCGTTCTACGTGTCAAAACAATCTCAGAGTGCTCTTCTTCATCTTACTCAATACAACAGCTAAAAGTTCACATTCCTTCCTAATCAATTCATTCTGTATTCATTATTTTCATATATCATACATTGTGACCATATATTCTTCTCAGTGCACGCATTTCTACAGCATTTATTCGGATCCTTTCAGTCTTTTCCACGTTTTCGTTCACTCCAATACATCAAAGTTGACACTATATATCCTTCTTAGGTCTTCCGTCATCTGAGTTAATTAATTATTCCGAAAAAGCAGAATTCTTCAATTTACTAAATTTTTTCATTATTCACCCATATATCGCATAACTTCTCATCGCAGATTCATATCTTATTGCATTTAAATTTGTGTGTTACTCATAATAATTAGATGACACACATAGTGCGTTCACTATTTACATATTATTCGTAACGATATATTACTTAACATTGTTTCGTAACAAAATAGCGCCAATCAATAAATAATGATGAAATGTTGTCTGAAAGGATGTTTAAACAGGGATATAAATAAATAAAGGGGTTGCCTCTGGTAATAAACCTGGTTTATTTATTTAGAAACCTCATTGTCTTAAGTGTACAAATGGAGTATTTGTTGCCATACGCGAATCTCTTCCAGCCGACCAAACAAGAGTTATGCAAATTAACGCCAATTACTGACTGAAATATTACGACGTTATTTTCAAATAGAAAAAAGCTTTAACACATGTATAATATAAATTTAAAAAAAACATTTGTTCAAATGATACCAAAGAATTAGTAGGGAAAGATGGAAACGGAAGATAAGAAACAACAAGATGATTTGAGCTATGGAGAAAACATTTCGTTATTGAAGAGAGATATTATATAAGTTGTGGATTGAAGCAACCTGCAAGGGGTGAGTCTTATGACAGCCGATAACTGGTTCTCGAGTCTGAAGGCTTGGACAGTAAAAGACGATATGAATAGGGAAGAAAGGAGTCCTTCGAAGGTGTATTACTTTTATTATTTACAGAACTCCGAAGTTGATAACATAACATAAAAGTGCATTGAAATGTATGTATTAGCGCTTATCGGTAATCAAAGCCAGTTGAAAGGAGGTAATGCAACGTTCAAGCATCTTTTGAAAGGGTTAAAGTAAAAATAGATGGATAGATAAATAATTTCTCGTGATTGAATATAATTGTCAGCCATCCTGCAGATAGACCCGAAGTTCCGATACACTTAAGTCCGCAGCTGATAAACAAATTGTCTTGTGCCCCAATAATTGAGCCTTCGAGTTTAGAACCTCTAAAGTAGAGAGAATTCGCAGTACGTCATAACATGTGTTGGCAACACTATTGCACGTGAAAAAGTAACAGCACTCGCATGCACTAGACACGTGGGAGTGTTGTTGTTGTTTGTCCAAGTTCGGTAGTGTTTCTAATACATACGATAACGAACTGTAAGTTCTTTGCCTACTCGAGTGTTTTTTTTAATATTGAAGCCGAAGACAACATTATCTCCCAACCACACTCTTCACTGTATTTGCATCGCCAATTCAGATTTGTTTGGGACAGCCTAAGTATGAATGAATATTGTATTCTATAAAATATTTCTCTAAAAACAAACTTTTTTTAACCTTAGAATGGCTAAGCTTTATTTTATTATTAAACTAATAAAACCATATTGATTTATTGTTAAATATTCTAATATTAAGTTTCACAATGTTAAAGACGAAACCTTTGATTAAAAATGGTTAAACTTTCTTGATTCAATGGAATGAAAGCTTTTCTTAACAAAATTAATCTAGTCCGCTATTCAAGTATCTTACCGTAATGTGTTAATATCCCACAGAGTTGTGCTTAATATCTGAGCCGATAACACCGAAAACTTATCAGACCGTTCTTCCGTTAAATATGTCTTGACAGATTAAGTCATAAAGTATGGAGCGAAAATTACGAAACCATAAGGGACTTGTTTCCAATTTTATGGGTGACGTACAGAGACATATTTCAAGACTCGAAAATACTCAAATAAAACAAAGAGAAATGCGATGACGTACAACGAGACTACCATTTTTTGTGTTTTGAAAATATCGAGTCAACAGGAAAAAAATTTTTTTTTTTTAAAGCTGGAATTAAAATATAGCCTCTTCAAATAAACTTAAATATTCCTTTTAAAATCTAAAGCCTTTACACGCTTTTTAATGAAATAATTAAAACGAAATGATTCTGAAAAACACCAACCCTTTTTTTTAAATACGAAAGTATTGATTATTTAAGTCGTTTTATAAATACCTCTTGACTTTTCTCAATATCAAAGGAAATTTTAATGGTGCCAATAGTCGGGTAAATAGTCCATATGATATTCATTATTGCCTTCCTGGTTATAATTTTTCTTTCAAGGATCATTCCACCTGAATTTATTTCCTGGCGCTTATGAGATACTCTGGTTTTGCTTGGGAGAGGAGTGGAACTTTGAGGTTGATTTCATCTAAATCGAATTAATTTGTTGTTCCGAATCGATTCAATAGGGCGGGGTATTCTTAAAAGGATTTTGCTGTTGAAGGTTCTATGGCGTGGAATGGTCTGCCTCTAAGTATTAATGATATGGATGACGCGTGCAGCTTTAGGAAGCACCTGTAGACAACTATTTTGGGAACGTCTAATCACAATTTATAATTACATATAAACTCTAGACACACTACACTCTTCCTAAAGCCGAATCACACGTCGGAAAATGTATATTGATTTCTTTGTAGATCAACGTTCTTAAGTTTTTCTTTACATACGCAAATGCAAAGAAGTACACAATCTAATGCCCATAGCCTCCATTTTCCTATCATAACACTTAGCTTATAATATAATATTCAAATTCTGAGTTACAGCGCCCTTGCGAACAGTTGGTTTTCCAAAAAGCGGTTTTTAAATTGTCCATTTATTATTATTTTTAATCTCGAGTTCACAGTTCATTGTGACAAAGCACTATAAAAAGTTATATATTTATGGTACTTCATAAAGGATGTATAAAAAATAGATCAATTAATATTTTTTATGAAAATGTATTATTAAATATTACTGACTAAAGTAAAGTGATTAAACATTTGAACCTAGAGATCTTAATTTCAAAATAATTTTCCACAGATCACATAAAAGTTTAACAATTTCTTTAGTTGAAAAAAATATAGTTTATCATTAATGTAATATTTTGTAATTTGTTTTATCAAACACTGTTTATTCCACTTTATTTAACGGTATTGTTTGCGCACCCCTGATGATGGAAGAATACTTTAAAACCGGTAGGGTTATATAGTTACATAAAGTGGAATATACAATGTTTGATTAAAACAAATTACAATATCTTCAAACATCCACAATGTTAATGCCTTAACTATAAATAATACATTAAATATGTGCCAAAAATGCTTATTTACTGCCACAAACACGTAGAAGTGTAGAGCTTGTTTTTAATCAATGCACTATGGTTTAGGCTAGTCACTTCTGTTATTTTTTTATTTAAAAAAATTGAAGGATGGTAATTTATTCAAGCGGTTCAAATTAAAAACGTTCATTTTATTTTTGAGACATTTGAAAATAAAAATACTTCGATTCGTGTATATATTTTTTTACCGAAAATGAAGATAAAATACGTCATTATCATATTCATCATGGTAAGACCTCTTTTACGATCCTCCTGAGATCTAAACAATAATTTATTATTGCATTTTTTCAAAAGTCTTCTCTCTTGTTTATGGGTTAACTGTACAGTTGAATCGAAAAAAGGAGATACAGGTTTATAGGTGTATTAGAGGATTAAGACGCAGATAAATATTAAAGGACTAAAAAAAGGTTTTTTAAGGGAATCGAATGATTAAGACTTCGAAGACACAGTCTGTCACTTGAACTAAATCGAATATTTGAAAATCATGAAAAAATTTAATTAAAAAAATGTTTTTTTACAATCCTTCACAACTCATTAACTGTCATAAATATATTACATCTATACACACATAACATCACGCTATTTCCTTATTGGGATAGGCAAAGAGAACAAAGCGCAAAATTTTCCAATGAATACTTACTTTCTTCGCCTCTTTCACACCCATAACATTTCAAATACAGTTCCTTATATTTGTCTTAATCCTAACCGTTCCATATTTCAAAAAATGTATCACTCAGTTCAACTATACTTCTCATGCTCGTCCTCTATCGTAACTCCCACTCAAGCTTGCACTGTGATTTTTTGTCAACCTTTCGTCACTCATCCGTTCAAAATGTTCAAACCATCTCAATGTGATATTTTTCACCCTATTTAATACATATATTTTTTAGATCAATCTCATCCGTAATATAAATATTTCCTACTCTATCATATATCGACACCTCAGTGCACGCATTTACTTAGCTCCTATTATTAATTTTCTATGTCCACGTTTCACTCACATACATCAATGCTGGCAGTAAAACGCTGATGTGAACTATAATTTGTGCAAAGATTAGTTTGAGTAAGTCAGTATTCACTGAAACAAATACTAACTGAATAAGGTAAATTCTACAACAGAATGTTTAATCTGAGTCAGAAAATGTAACAATATTTTACTGGGGATTTATAAAACAATAGTTGATTTAATCCTTAGAATTAAGTATTTAAATCAAATTATTTCAACAAGTACACTTATAGTAGTCTATTCAGAACCATGGAAATAGCTGACATGTTTATTTTCAATATATTTCAGTACGTTGAGATATTCTTGTTAAAAAACAAACGTTGTACTAAGTTTAGCTTAACAATAAGCTTAATAATCTTTACAGTATCAAATTAAGGCAGAAAATGGCACACTACAACTAACCATAATGTTACTACACCAAGAAAGGACAAAATAAAATTATATAAAGCAAAAGAAAAAGTAATGGATATTCTGTTTGCTCGATACATTTATTTAAAGTTAGCATTTAAAATAAATAACTGAGATACAAAAATAAAATCCATTATCTGAAAGAAAATTGTTTGCACAAAATAACAAAGATATATGTATTTAAATTGAAATTGCTTCGACAAAATGAACGGCTTGAATATTGGTCTAAAAATAATAAAGATTGGCTTAGTGTATATAATATTATGTATTCAACATACTGTGTAAATAAAAATTGGTTATATATCATATTATGTATTCAACATACTGTGTAAATAAAGATTGGTTATTATATATCATATTATGTATTCACCATACTGTGTAAATAAAGATTGGTTATATATAATATTATCCAACATACTGTGTAATCCATGTTGTAATCCAATGTATCCAACATACTGTGTAAATAAAGATTGGTTATATATCATATTATGTACCCAACATACTGCGTAAATAAAGATTGGTTATATATATATATATATATATATATATATATATATATATATATATATATATATATATATATATATATATATATATATATATATATATATATATATATATATATATATATATATATATATATATATATATATATATATATATATAATATTATGTATCCAACATACTGTGTAAATAAAGATTGGTTATATATAATATTATGTATCCAACATACTGTGTAAATAAAGATTGGTTATATATATATATATATATATATATATATATATATATATATATATATATATATATATATATATATATATATATATATATATATATATATATATATATATTATGTATCCAACATACTGTGTAAATAAAGATTGGTTATATATAATATTATGTATCCAACATACTGTGTAAATAAAGATTGGTTATATATAATATTATGTATCCAACATACTGTGTAAATAAAAATTGGTTATATATCATATTATGTATTCAACATACTGTGTAAATAAAGATTGGTTATATATAATATTATGTATCCAACATACTGTGTAAATAAATATTGGTTATTATATATCATATTATGTATTCAACATACTGTGTAAATAAAGATTGGTTATATATCATATTATGTATCCAACATACTGCGTAAATAAAGATTGGTTATATATAATATTATGTATCCAACATACTGTGTAAATAAAGATTGGTGATATATAATATTATGTATCCAACATACTGTGTAAATAAAGATTGGTTATATAATAGGTTAGTCAAAAAGTTTTGAAAGCGACATCTATGGAGGAGTAGAAAAACCAAAATTTCTACGCCATTTTAATATTTCATCTTTCATAAGAACGTACTCAAAATTTCATTTCGATCTATCAATTCATTCTTTGTTTACAAGCCATTTGAAGTTGACGTGTCAGTGTATTTTTAAACAATGGAAAAATCCGAATATCGTGCAGTGATTAAATTCTTTGTTTTGGAAGGTTTATCGGCTACTGAGATCCATGCAAAGATGATGAAAGTATTATAGGAGTCTTCTCCTTAATTTCCAACCGTTCACCGATGGGTTTTGGTTTTTAAACGTGACCGTACAAGCGTTGAAGACGATCTACGCTCAGGACGTCCAAAAAGTGCATCAACACCAGAAATCATAGCGAAAATACAGGATATGGTTTTGGAAGATCATCGATCGACTGTGGATGTGATAGCTAACACCATAGGCATTTCACATGGAACAACATGGCATATTTTGGCTGAAGTTTTGGGTTTCAAAAAACTGTGTGCACAATGGGTGCCGCATTTGCTAACAATGCAACAAAAACACGTTCGAATGCGACTTTCTGAGCAACATTTGGAGCAATTTCGAAAGGATAAAAAGAATTTTCTGCGTCGATTCATCACTATGGATAAGACTTGGATCTACCACCATGATCCTGAATCAAAACAAGAGGCTAAGGAGTGATGTGAACCAGGCACTTTGGTTCCGAAGCGAGTTCGTGTCCAGAAATCGGCCAAGAAGGTGTTAGTGTCAGTTTTTTGGGATGCAAAAGGAATTTTATTAATAGATTATCTCCAAACTGGTAAGACAATCAACTCTGATTATTATTGTGACGTTTTGGACCAGTTGGATGAAAAAATTTGTGAAAAAAGACCCGGTTTGCAGAAGAAAAAAATCATTTTTCATCAAGACAATGCACCTGCTCACACAGCTCAAAAAACCATCGCGAAAATCAGTGAATTGGGGTACGAATTGTTGCAACATCCACCCTATTCGCCAGATTTAGCTCCCTCTTACTTTTGGCTGTTCTCACACCTCAAAAAATTCCTTCGTGGAAAGCATTTTTCATCAAACGAAGAGGTTATAGCCGTCGTAGAGAAGTATTTTGCAGGCCTTCCAGAAAGTCACTTCCGTGATGGGACAACTAATTTGGAAGATCGTTGGACCAAGTGTATTGATCTTATGGGAGACTATACTGAGCAATAAAAGTGATTTCCCCCCCAAAAAAATGTATTTTCATTTCCGCTTTCAAAACTTTTTGACTAACCTAGTATCATATTATGTTTCCAACATACTGTGTAAATAAAGATTGGTGATATATAATATTATGTATCCAACATACTGTGTAAATGCTTCTTACAGCTTCACTGTGATATTCAAAAAAGCTACTTTCGAAGTTTGAAAGTAAAGTAACAAGAAGCTTTAAGTTCTGTTTTGCATTTTTTTTATTTTCATGCTAATAAACAACGTAACCAATGAAATGAAAGATCATTATCAAAAAGCAATTCAAGTAAATTCCTCGTATGTTATGTTTAATTCAAACTTTACAGAAACAACTCTACCTTTTGTAGCTAGCTATCAGATAACATAGGTGTGTTGGAAAGGATGATTCAATAAGTAATTGCGATGTATAGGAGAATTTTGTTATTAGGGGAGTTTGTGTTCGAGATATCATAAGCTACAGATAAGAAGGTTAATTGCGCACGTGTTACTTTTTGTTTTTCAATAAGGCAATCTCAAAATCTACAAAAAATAGGATGCACAGTGATGTGCTCGTACTTACCTGTGGAAGTGAAGCATGAGCATCAAAGAGTCATAAGAGCAGAATAAAATCTGGTATTACAATGTTAGATAGAATAAGACATTCTCGGATAAAGGATGACTGTTTGTTAGAGATGGATGCTAGAAGTAGATATAAAAAAGGAATTTTAAGATAGTTTTGTCCACATTAAAAGAATGAGTCGCAAAAGACTAACGAAAATACATGTTTCTGGAATTAATCGAGAGCGCGGAAGGGGTAGAATGAGAAAAGCGTGGAAGGAGATAATTAGAGAAATTGAAGTTGAAAGATATGAGAAACAAGAGAGCATGTATGTCAAAATTTATGATGTGAACGACGCGAGAGCTGTGTACATTCATAAAAAGGCGTGGAGATATGTCATATTTGCCTATCCCAAAAATAACTTGACGTGACGGTATGTATGCAATTATCGACTTCGAATGCAAAACTTTTATAAGGATTTAATCGATCTGATTATATTGCCAAGAAGCGATAAATAAGTCAAATAATATATCAAAAAATTGGGCACTTAAAAGTTTGTTAGGCATCCCGTAATAGTGTGCTTAGATGAGCAGGAAATTGGTTTATTTTAGAGGTAATAATTTTAAACGCTTATTTCCGTAAGTATTAAGAAAGATTACGATAAAAAAACAAATGGTAATTTCAACGAAACATTTCAGCCTTTTTACCAATACCCGTTCTTCTATTTTAAACTAGACTATTTATTGCAACTTAATTATATACATACTCATAATATTTAATCATGGGAACTAATACCAGGTGACAAACACTTGAAAATCTATCAAATTGTTCTGTTGCAATGAAAGCGTAAAAAATACAATGATTTTGTCAGTTTGTCGTACATGTCATGTGTGTATTTTGTCAGTTTGTCGTATGTTACATGACATATGTGTATGTATAGGTTATAATTAATATTCCAAGATAAATTTAACAAGTTTTACATTTAATGCAGGAGAATTTTACAAAACAATCTTCAGTGGAGAGAATTCATAGTTCGTGTGGCACCAAACGTTTTTACATACCTCATCCTTGGCAAATGTGAACCGAGACTAATGAAACAAGGGGCCGGAGATAAATCACCATCAAAGATCTTAAGCCAAAACATAGCGTGTATGTAATTGTGCCCCACAAAGATAGAGGCGAACTAGAAAAGTTATTTTCAATATTAAAATAACGCTTAAGAATGTATACACTCCAACAATTTATATGACAGCCACTAAGTGCTAGGAAAATGGCAAATTCATATCAAATATGACCTTCAAGCAAATCATGAACCACCGGATCAATACGAGTATAATATCAGGACGCGGATAAAAATAAATAATTAAAATTTTATAATTGAACTATTACAGCGCACGCATTAAATTAATAGTTCAACATCTGTTGTTACGAATCACATCCTAAGTATTATCGACAATTATGCGTTATTTTAGCGACACCTGTTTTAGATTTGAAAATATTTTTACACTTCGGGTGAACTTAAAAGTGTTCCGGATAGATTATATTTATCATCGAAAATGGCTTTATTGTTTTTCAAAATACTTGTAGCTGAGAAGGATGATTAGTAGGCCGTTGAAAAGGAGTTGTAATATGCAGATACTCGTATAGTGAGTTACTCTGGGACTAGGCTAAATGGAGTACCACTGGAGTAGGCAAATGACTTACAGTTGGCAATCGCACGTGTTGAAAATACTACCGTACGTGGACAGGCAATAACACTCGCACATATCTAGCGCGTGTGAATATTGTATCTTGAACCAGATTGGAACCCGAAACACACGGAAAGAATACCAGCGTATTACCAAATAGGTCACGCAGGTCGTCAAGAATACATTTAAACTCTTTAATTGATCAAAGGATTCGGTTTTTACTCTGTGAAACTCCATATTAGAATAATTAAAAATAAATTACATTGTTATTCCATTTATTAGATTAATCTTCGCGACACAAGTTTCTACCTCCTATCATGATGTATTCTTGAGGCAGAATAATCTTGGTTTTTACGAGAGCAATCCTCAGACACAACTGATGTCATGTTTCATCGAAAGTGTTTATGGTATATTTTCCTAAAAGGGAAAACAATATTTGGAAGGATTTTTTATATTGTTTTTTTTTTCAAATGATATTCTCTTAATCAACCAAAACCAAAATATTTCAACGGTTATGTCCGTGATATAAGCAAAAAATCCAAACTAAATTTTATTTAACATATTTTGAGATATTCAGGGATACAGAACATCGCAGAATTTTACCACGAATCTCCGACCTGATAGATTTGATTTTATAATAATGGATTGAAAAATGCTTTTGTAAGAAGTAAAAAAGGCATGAAAAGTTTTGTAAACCTATAAAAACCTGACACGAACAAATTAATCGAATTCTGAAAAAAAGAAGGGCGAGATGGCTTTATAATATAACAATATGCATGACGATGTATATGGATGTGGCAGAAGCAAAATATGTTTGCCAGGTGTTAAGATCTGTTCTTTCTGCCTACCTCAACAAATATATGGCGTTATTATGATATTGATGACGTATGTTTATTTGATATTTAATATTGAATACTATTAGAGTGTACAAAAACTCCTTTAAGTGGGTTCTAAAGATTAAACTGAAGTTTAAAAGCGTCAGAACAATGTCCAAATTGTTTGACATGTCTTTACAGTCAAGCACCGATATATTTTACATGCGTATATTTTGTTGGTTGATAAATACAATGTAATATGGGTGTTGGTAGTCAAAGCTCAGAGTTCATAAATCGATATCTCTGACAAGCTAATGATAACGGCACCGATGATAAAGCTAAAAATCTAAAAATAAATTTATCTCTATTTTAGTATTCGAATGCGCCTCTGCATCGCTCCCAGTTGTATCATTTATTGAATGACTAACCCTCTGTACTCGGGGAAATTAATAATAAATCTTACCTGTTGGGTTCAATTCATTAAACAGTTTTAAAATAAAATATGTGAAAGTCAAACGAAAAAAAAAGATATCCACATTAAAATAAATTTACTTGAAGTAATCGTTATAAGCGGTTTGCTACACAATAAATAATTTTAAAAATATATAATTTGACCTTTTTATAACGCTTATGACACTAAATACATTGTACATATTTTATCGAATGAATCTATAAGAATTCGAAAATGATTTATGTATACGTAAATATGGTACATATGTTACCTATTCCTGTAGGTATAGGCTGAAACAACAGAGCGCCAGCCTTTATACCACGACACAAATCCTTCACCTTATCTACATCCATACACTTTCTCATTCAACTTGATTTCTCTAACTTTCTACGTTTCTTTCTTTCAAAATATCATTCACTCAATCCAATTATACTTTTCTTAGTCTTCCTCTACCACGAGATCCACCCACATTTGCACTATATATTTTTATTGTTGATTTTTCTTGATTTATTTGTTCTACACACCCAAACCTTCTCGGAGTGCTCTTCTTCATCTTACTCGACACATTTATTTATTAAAAAAGATATATATTTCTTAAATTGGGAGATCCTGAAAGTAATTTCGTATTTTTAGGTCAAAATCAAACGCATATTTTAACTTTATTTTGCAATGTATGCACCGTTTTGTTCCACTACATTACGCCATCTTTCACACAACTTAATAAAATCAAAACCATTCTCCTAGAACTTTGCATATTTCTGAGCGAAGAACTGCCCCAAACGATTCTCGCAGGCCTCCAGGGAAGTGAAATTCTTCCCCCATGTTAGGCCCGGAATAAGCCGTAATCGGGGGTGCTAGGTCCAATATATCGGGTGAGGTAGGACATCTCAGCTCGGTTATACCAATTTTTGCAGGGTCTGCAAAAATACTCGAGGTCTAGCGTGATCCAGGTGAAACATGACGCTTTTCTTATTGACTAATTCTGGACGCTTTCGTTCGATTACTGACGTAAAATGCTTTAATTGCGAGCAATGTTTCTCCCAATTGATTCTCCGGTTGTGTGGGACCAGCTTCTTAGTAGATGATTCCCTTTCAATTGTATAAGATACACAGGTTGACATTTTTCGTAAGTAGAGAAGCTTCGGGGTAGTTCGGGAATCCTTGATCGTCGTTAGTGGTAATCGGCCTTCTAGAATGAACACTTCCTTCTAGTGTCGTATCACCACATTTGACATACACGATAATTTATTACATTAATCTGTACTTCTCGTTATACATACATGTTTTACTGTTCCTCATCATTATTCTAATATTTTCTTATGTTTAAGTGTCTCTCCTCTTACAATATATTTTTCAGTTAATTTAAGACATATGGTATATTCGTAAATTTGTTCTGGAAGTTTTTTTTTGTATTTTAATTATATTGTAATATTTTATGTGGAAATTATAAACCCCGTAAAACCTCAATGTATGTAAAAACGTGAAAAATACGAACAAGTTTCCAACGATTCAATTGTGACTAAAAGATAATTGATACTATTGAGATGTGTCGTATTGAATTAACAAAACATAGGATAAAATATCAATGTTCATGGGTAAATTTATAAAAGTTTTCACGAATCGAAAACTCATTAGAAAAAGGGAAATGAAAAGTTAATACATTTATATATCTACTACATTTTCTTACTAGCCAGTTCATCTTCAGGAATTATGATTCATGCTAATAAAAAAGGGATAAAATCTTAGACTACACGGATGAAGAGATAAAGACAAAGGCTTTCGGTTAACGTGCAGTAGGATCTTAGGTTACTATCAAACATCGGAGATCTATAAAGGTTTCTTTGTAGTTTGTCTTCCCTTTGTAAATTTTCTGCGATTTTATTACCAAAGACGATTTTATAAACATATACAGATGCGGGGAAGAACCTAATCTAATAGCTGCAGCCACCACCTTCATATCTTAACACTCTTATTAAAAATATTGCTATTTGTAATACTTTTAATCTGTCAATAATAGTGGGTTCGAATCCCAAGCTAGAACACCCTTGAGTATAGTTTGCTCTCTAAATGACGCTTTATAAATTATCATTTTATTATTACTACTAGTGCATTTGACCAAGATTAAAATAACACTCTAGTTTAATTTTATGGACTTCAAAACATATTTTGAATAGATTTGCTTCTAAAGTATAATATATATTTAAAATTAAAAGAAATTACATTTATACAATCACGCCACGTTCTTTCTGAAGTAGGCAGAGAGGATAGTTCTTCACATGTTTCCCATACCCACAAACATGCACTTTTGTTTATTATAATCCTACCTTTACATCAGTCAAAACTTTACCTACTATATATTTCCATTACTTCCTCAGCAAACCTCTTTCTCACGCATCGTTCATTTCAGGCATAACATACTCGTATATGATATATTTGTCTTTCAGAACTCATTCTCTCGATAATTCCAAACCGTCTTAAGATTTCTTTGTTAATTTTGCTTATAAGACTAACAAACTGTTATCCCTAATCCAATTATTGCGTACTCCATATTACCAGATATTCTTCGTAACGCACACAATTTTTACAGCATTTAATTTTCTTGTATTTTTAATAATTGAATCATTAAATACCGTTTAATGTACAATATCAATAAAATAAATCAAAACATTCGCTGAATAAATCTGATCGTGTCATTAATTTGTAATCAAAGTGCAATAATAATAATTATTATTGTTGATATTCATGACCCAAAAGCATAGATTTTGATTCGGAATTGTGTCCTATAATTAAAATGTAGGCTGAAGAACTGTTGATGGCATCGGAGTGTATTCATACCTCGATGATTCCCAATATGTACCGATTAATTAACATATCGGTATGGTGTGCACAGAGGCAACAGCAGATTGCATGTGACCCTTAATAGATATTTGGCTCTATATACCCAATCATATCATTTCATACCAGAAGGCGTTGTAATGGTTGAACGTGAGAAATAGACGTCAAATTCACATACAATTTCTATTGTATAATACACTTAACTGTCCCGCCACCCCGTCTTATCAGCCCGAAAATTTTCAGTGTCTTTTCGATCATGATTGATTATTTCTCAAACTGATTTTTTATTGGTCTTTCCAGTTCACCGCTCTTTTTTTTACGTCGTCCTTTACTGACCATACTATGAGTCTCTAGAACCAATTACAAATCAATGTTACCATAGACTCGCTCCGTCTTTGGCATGCTTTAAGAAGCGACTGAAAAAACTCTAAATTTATACTCAGTATTATAACGTGTTTCATTCCTGATTTTTATTTTCTCTCTACCATCCCTTCCTTTTCCTTTGATCGATGATATCTCACTTTTTATGAAAATATGGAATTTTCGGGTGATTGTTCGTCTTTGTAAGGTTTATGAGCGTATACTCATGAATGTGTTTGTGGATTTCGTAGGGATGGGTAGTCATTTTAATTTTGTTGTGATCATGTAACTTGCTTTATTAACATTTGTCTAGTTGGTTGGAAGAGATTGCCACCTGGCAATAAGCCGTTAATAAAAAAATAAAAAAGTGTTCATTAATACAAAAAAATAACCAAAAAAAAATCTAAATGTATGTAAGTACAATAATACTTTAATTCTTAAATGACTATTTCAGTGATCGTATCCAATATTGATTAGGAATTAAACACCGACTTCATCAATGGATAAAATATATTGACAATCAATTTTAATATAATTTGGGCACGAAGAAACGGTAAAAGTCGATAAGGTATTTTTAAATATGTATATTCTTCTTCTTCCTGTGCCGTGTCCGGTGCCCTGAGACCACTCTTGAGAAAATATATCTATCTTTGGCGGCAAAGAACAATAACTCAACTCTCTGGATACTTGTCCATTGACGAATATTGCGTGACTAAGACAGACGCCTTCTACATATTCCTCGTCTTCTCTCGATTTTGCTGATGAATATTACTTATAAGAAGTGTTATTTTCTTATCTCTATTTATGACCTAGATACGTAATCTTACGACATTTAATGCTATTTAAAAGCTCTGATTTTACATTTCCTCGACACAGTACTTCGGTGTTTGAGATACGATGAAACCATAAAATTCTGAGCATTCTACGATGAATTCATATTTCAAATGCTTCTAAAATATTTAGTATTCTGATCTTCATAGTCATGTTTCAGCCCGGTAAAGTAGAATTTAAGATTCAAGTTATAATCACAGAAAACTGATCTCATCTTGAAAAATTCTGCACGAGCAAATTCGATTCGGCATCTACCTCATCTAACTGGATTTTTAGATTAGTAAAAACATCAAAAACTAGACAACTTAGAGATTCCTATAATAAGATTTGCATTCAATTAGGGTTCCATATTATATATGTAATCAGGTACATATACTATAATAGTCCTTAAGTTAACCTGTTTCCCAAACAAATACCAATTACTTTTCTCCGCCTACCAACCCTCCTACTAGCTTATAACCCCTTTATTTTCTTTACCAGTGACCACTTACAAATATATATTTTCAAGATGTAGTCAAACATCATCTGGCTAAGAAGATAAAGGTTTTAGAAGCTAGTAGCGAAATCAATTAATTAAGAAGAAAATACAAAGAACAACAGTGTTAAATTTATTTTATCAAACTAAAATATCAATTACCACGAAGTGAACAGGCGACGGCCGTGGTCTATCGGGTAGCATTCATACTTAAACAAGCGGGCGCCACAGGTTTAACTTTCGGACTAGTGTTACTCTGAGGTCATTTAACATCTAAATCTACTATGCGTATCCAGAAAGTAAGTGTACTGAGGCTCTCACGACCGGATGGATTTTATTTTCGACATGTTGGCTACACTTCCGTGTAGCCTGACCCTTCACCTCCGCAACGAGACCGGTTCGAGATCATTACGTCGAGAAGTGTCGACGCGACAACACGTTTCGTGGAAAATGTCAATCCAATATCCCGCCAAGTGCGAAATACGCGGCGTCATCCGTTATCTCGTTTGGAAGGGAAAACCTCCGGTTGAGGTTTATAATGAGGTGAAAACTGCATATGGTAATAAAGCTATGAATCGTACGAGTGTGTACAAGTGGTGTCGCGAGTTTAAAAACGGTCACGTCACACCTCTTCACCCTCCGCCAAAAAGTTCAAAACCACAATTTCAGCCAAGAAAATCATGGCATCCGTGTTTTGGGACTATCAAGGCATAATTTTAATTGAATATATGCCTCAAGGGGAGACCATCAACTCTGCAAGATACTGTGAGACCCTGAAAAAATTGCGGAGGGCGATTCAGAACAAGAGAAGAGGCATGCTGACAAAGGGAGTCTGCCTGCTGCACGCCAATGCCAGACCACACACGGCCAACGTCACGAAGGAACAGCTCGCCTCGTTTAAATGTGATGTCCTGAACCATCCCGCGCATTCCCTTCACCTAGCACCTTCAGATTACTATCTCTTTACCTTCCTGAAGCTGCACATGGGTGGAAAAAGGTTTTCAACCGACGATGAGGTAAAGGAGGAGATGGAGAAGTGGACGGAGGGGTTGGCGGGAAACTACTTCGAGGAAGGCATAAAAAAGTTGATACCCCGCTTCACCACCTGCATTGAGAGGAATGGCGACTATGTCGAAAAATAGCTTACATATGTACTACGGTAACCACGTAATTTTTTTGTTTAAATAAAAAAAATTGTAACCTACAAAAATTCAGTACACTTACTTTCTGGATATGCCTCGTATGTTTTCATTTCGCATATTTGCTTCTTAACATTATTTTTGTAACATTTCTAAGCAATACAATAAATGGGTTATATAAAAAACTCTACCTAATAAAATACGGCAACAGATTAAACCAGCTGATCGTCGTGGCCGTTTGTTTTCCTTGAAATTGAAACTTTGGGTTTGATATGTTAAGACTGTGTGCGTGTTAATGTTACACACAATAGTCTTCCATCTACAGGAGGGCTAACGATCATACTCGAGTACGAGGGATAATCTAACATACTCTTATAAAGTGAAAAAAACATATTTGTTGGGATTCAAGATAGTAATATCCTTTATATATTTATAAATATACTCGTACATGCCATCACGCTATATCTCTTATAAGGTTGACAAACCTCCACTCCTTTCTTTGTTAACGCATACAGCTATAGTTTCGTTCAAATGCATTAATCTCGTCATAAATGATCTTTTTCATTTCCATTTTACCTTTTTTCCTCAGTTAAAATTTATACAAATATCTCATTCCACTCTTTTCTCGGCCTATTTTTTTCCTTGCTCTCCATTAATTTTATACATATATATTCCTTTCGTAAGTCTTTCGCAACTCATTTTCTCAATGTGACCAAACCATCGTCAATTCTTATTCTAACATACGTCTTTAATTAAAATATGTCCTTCATCTGATCATTTCTTACCCTATCATACATTGAAATGCCACATTTCGCATTTCTACCGCAAAACATATTTCTAGCATTTGTTTTTCTTTATTAACATCTAAATGCATGAAGAATAGTAGTAAAAAAATGATAAATACGGTAGTCATGCGAAATTCAGAACTTAGATTAGAGGTGGCCAATATCCAGCCTACATTGTAAAGTCAAAGATGATGATAATGATGATCGATTTCCTAAGACTAGACCTGATCATGATGTGGTGTTTTACTTTCACGCTTATTTGAAGAACGAGTCTGGCATAGCTCGACAGATTAGCAGTAATCACAACATTAAACATTTGCTAAATGCATTATTGTTAATTTTACCGTAACGACCATCTTTGCAATTGAGATATGGCCGACAGAACTGAATGAAAGTAAATACTGAGGAACTGGAACGAATTTCTACGGCCATGTGGTGCGGTCCACTGAACTAATAAAATGAGCCAGCTGAGACTAGCGTGGTTTATTTGCATGACTTGACTGAATATCATAACATTTTATTTGTAAAGATATAAGTGATGCATATTTAAATTGTATTTATTCCATTTTCATTCATTCGTGTGATGTCCCTCAAAACATCCAAACTGGCGATGGACAAATTGAACATTGTTTTTTGGTCCCATTAATTGAACCTTTAGACTTTAGAACCACTGGAGTAGGCACGGAACTCGACATTCGTCATCGCATATGTTGGAATACTACCACACATTAAAATGAAACAACACGCACTCACGTCAAGCGCACAGTAGTGTTGTTACCAGTCGACCCATACTGGGACCAGATTCGCGGTTCCTGATGCTACCTTATTACACGTGTTGGTGATGCTACTTTATAAGTTTTGTTACCAGACGAACCAAACTGGAATCCTGTTCGAGGTTTGTTATTCCATTGCACTTGGTAGCAATGCTACATTATGAGTATTGTAACCAGACGAACTATGTTACCAAAATGAGGACTTTTTTTGTTTCCCTACTATCGGGAATCGAATCCGAAACTCTCGGGTGGAAGGTCAGCATCTAACTAACTAGTATTTTATTGAGGAAATTTAGATAAATCATTCGGGATTTTTTTCACAGAAAAGCCATCTTAGTGATGGAGGTATGCTTGGCGTGTGCAGCTTTGGGAAGCACTTGAAGACAACCCTTTTTGGGAGTCTTATCAAAATGTATGACTATGAACACTACACACATACTCGTACACTAAACACTACTTAAAGTCAAATGTATAACTATGTTATCTCATATCAGAAGGTCTACAAATTATAGTTTGTCTACCTTTGGTAAGTTTTTCTGAGGTTTTCTTACCAAATACATACGCAGATGCTGGGAAGTACCTAAACTAACAGCTGCAACCATCACATTCCTAACCTAACACTCAATTAATATATTTATTTTGTAATATTTTATTTTGTCGATTTTAGACTCGATGGATTATTAAATGACAATGAAGAAAACTTTTGATGGAAAGTCAGAGGTAGCATTTTCATTATCAACATTCAGATTGATGGAGACTGGTTATTTATAACTGACATCTTAGTTTTCACGTCTTACTTCCAGGCGTTATTTAACCTAAATATATTTACTGACACTCACGGACTGCTTTTTGTATATTCAAATATATACCCTTTTGTACATTCAAATACAAATACATACCCTTTAGTACATTCAAATACAAATACATACCCTTTTGTACATTCAAATACAAATACATACACTTTTGTGCATTCAAATACAAATACATACCATTTAAGGTGGTATTTTATTAGGTGACAGTTCTATACAAGTCATCGATAAATTTTTTTTCAATATTATATCAATAAAATAACACGCTCGAGAAATTTACGAGATTTAAATTTTGCTGTCCCATTTTTTCCATTGGGTTGTTTAACTTAACCATTCTGATAGTGCTTATTGAGTAAAACTAAATGATTATTATTTCCGAATCTTCACCGTCACAAAAGTCCAATTCTCCGATCTCGTGTTACTTATTATATGTACTATTAGAACCGACAAAAATTGAGGTGAAGACATTACTCAGCCACCTTCATATATCCCTGCCGCCGTGTCATGTTTACCGCTATATCCCTTAATAGGTCGCTATTATTTCGGTTTACAGTGTTTTTTGCCCACTTTTTATCCGTCTACCTTAATGCCAGCAATATGTTTGAAGAATTTTGTTATTTTAGATATATCGTCGTGCAATGTGCAAACTAGTCTATCCCAGTTATTTTTTAATAAAATAACTGTGTTTTACTTTTTTAAATCGATCGCTAAATTTTCAAGTATACATTTATTGTACGAGTACTCTTAAGAAGTTAAAGGCAAATACATTACAACTGATGTACCTCAATAGATTTTACTGAATTTAATGAAGTGAACTAAATTGTAGTTAACTTAAGTGGGTAAATATTGCAGAAGGAACTTTAAAAACCGTAATATGATAAAAGCCGTTATTTCTCAAACGCTTGAGAAAAATAATTTGATAAATCAAGAAAGAAAAAAATATTATGGGTGTAGCGATAGGAAACAAAGTCAATAAAAAACTAAAACATATATACTTAACTGCCAAGATGATAGTCTTCAACAGTATTTTTCTACCAATTTTTATGTATGGGAGTGAAATGTGGAGATGAAACTGTATTGAAAAGAGACGAATAACTGCTGTAGAAGTGCGCACACTTGTGATAAGGGATGAGTATGAACTTAAGGCTGACGTACTGAACATAATGAAGAAGAGCACTCTAAGAAGGTTTGAGAACGTGGAACAAATAAATGAAAAGAGGCTAACACACCAAATATACAGTGCAAATGTGAGTGGAAGACGTGGTATAGGAAAAACAAGGAAGTGTGGTTGGATTAAGTGTATGATATTTTGAAAGAAGGAAATTTAAAAAGCCAGAGAAATCATGTGAGCTGTATGAGAAGATGTACGGATGTAGAAAAATCGAAGGATGTGTGTCGTGATAGGAAAATCTGGCACTCTCTCCTTTCCGCTTACCCCGATAAAGAGTATGTATGTATGTAAACTGAGATAAACTAGTTTGCACTTTGCACGACAAAATATTTGTTACGTGTAATAAATTTTCATTTTTCCCAAAAAAATATTTAATGTTTTACAGTTCTTTTTATGTAATCTTTTCAAATAATTCTAATCACTATACAAATTTTTCTAGCATTATTAAGTGACCAAAGCATATTTAAATTACATTCAATACAGCGCAAAATATCTTGAAAAGAGTCGACAAATAAATTTTACTCCATATAAATTTATTGTGACATTTACTGACCGGAGTCACGCAAAGGGCGTTTCAGTTATACGAGTACTGTTAGTTAAAAATATCAAATAAGAATGCTTTCTGAATACTTCTGAAGACTAAAGACCTTCCCTGCACTCCCATGTACGAGTATACGAGTACATATATAATATTAGTTCAATTCACTTCCCGACTGACCTCTATGCAACACACTTCTTAGAAGGCACATCCCTAACACATAACATATTTCCACTATGTTATGGATTGTATGGAAAGTAAATTCATATTTTGAGGTCAAATTCAAACACTTATTTTTGTATTTACATGTTACTTTATTCAATAAATTTGTTTTCGATATTTTCAGTATCTCAGCGATCTCTCGTGTCGTAGAAAGCTGGTTGTTCTCGATTAATACCTTGATTTGATCGTCATGAGTAGTAATAGGTTAGTCAAAAAGATTTGAAAGCGACATCTATGGAGCAGTAGTAAACCAAAATTTCTACGCCATTTTAATACTTCATCTTTCATAAGAACGTACTCAAAATTTCATTTCGATCTGTCAATCCATTCTTTGTTTACAAGCCATTTGAAGTTGACGTGTCAGTGTATTTTTTAACAATGGAAAAATCCGAATATCGTGCAGTGATTAAATTCTTTGTTTTGGAAGGTTTATCGGCTACTGAGATCCATGCAAAGATGGTGAAAGTATTAAAGGAGTCTTCTCCTTCATTTCCAACCATTCACCGATGGGTTTTGGAGTTTAAGCGTGGCCGTACAAGCGTTGAAGACGATCCACGCTCAGGACGTCCAAAAGGTGCATCAACACCAGAAATCATAGCGAAAATACAGGATATGGTTTTGGAAGATCATCGATCGACTGTGGATGTGATAGCTGACACCATAGGCATCTCACATGGAACAATATGGCATATTTTGGCTAAAGTTTTGGGTTTCAAAAAACTGTGTTTGCACAATGGGTGCCGCATTTGCTAACAATGCAACAAAAACACGTTCGAATGCGACTTTCTGAGCAGCATTTGGAGCAATTTCGAAAGGATAAAAAGGATTTTCTGCGTCGATTCATCACTATGGATGAGACTTGGGTCTACCACCATGATCCTGAATCAAAACAAAAGGCTAAGGAGTGGTGTGAACCAGGCACTTTGGCTCCGAAGCGAGTTCGTGTCCAGAAATCGGCCAAGAAGGTGTTAGCGTCAGTTTTTTGGGATGCAAAAGGAATTTTATTGATAGATTATCTCCAAACTAGTAAGACAATCAACTCTGATTATTATTGTGACCTTTTGGACCAGTTGGATGAAAAAAATTGTGAAAAAAGACCCGGTTTGCAGAAGAAAAAAATCATTTTTCATCAAGACAATGTATCTGCTCACACAGCTCAAAAAACCATCGCGAAAATCAGTGAATTGGGGTACGAATTGTTGCAGCATCCACCCTATTCGCCAGATTTAGCTCCCTCTGACTTCTGGCTGTTCTCACACCTCAAAAAATTCCTTCGTGGAAAGCATTTTTCATCAAACGAAGAGGTTATAGCCGTCGTAGAGGAGTATTTTGCAGGCCTTTTAGAAAGTCACTTCCGTGATGGGACAACAAAGTTGGAAGATAGTTGGACCAAGTGTATTGATCTTATGGGGGACTATACTGATCAATAAAAGTGATTTCCCCCCAAAAAAATGTATTTTCATTTCCGCTTTCAAAACTTTTTGACTAACCTAGTAATCACCATTACAGAGCGGACGCCATCTTCGATATCGTTTCTTATCACCATTATTATTTTTTAAACCACATTTGACACACACGATCTCTTATTGCATTGATGATACACATTATAAATATTTTTTATTAGTTTGTGTCGTATGTTTTCCTTTGCGGTAATAAAAAAGGAATATGCACCGAAAAACAACTTAATTTGTCCCATCTTCAAAATGAAAAAAAAACCACTCCAGCAATTTAGTAAACAAAGGTCAAAAGACTTTTTGCAGTCTAACTCTTGCTCTTCTTTGCCACTGTGCTCATTTAGTCATCAATATGTACGGTCTTATATCCTCCATTATTTTTAGGCTCTGAAACTTGTAACAATATGTTATAGTTTTATGCTACACGAGGACCTTCAATCAAATGTTCTGCGCCGTAGCTGTTATTCGTAGGTAAATTAATTTTTGAAGTATCCGTTGCTCAAAAACTGTCAGTTGAATTTCTTCTCTTTAGAGTTAGTTAAACGCCATGTTTCACAGCCGTATGTCACAATCACTTTTTCTTCTTTCGTATGATGCCCCTCAATATGAGTATAGCCGAATTAATGACTAAGAAATATTGAAAAGCGTAGCCGAAAGTCAACACTATCTCCGAACCCAGTAATTAAGCCTTCGGATTTAACAAACACAAGAGTAGTCAAGGAACTCGAAGTTCATAATTGCCAACCTTATCACACGTAAATAGGCAAAAACATTCGCACGTGTACTAGGCACTTGCTACCATAAATAGTATTGCTACCATAAATACCACCACGCCATTGCTGGGGTAGGCAGAGAACAGAGCGCCAGCCTTTTCTATCTCGACACACATATTTCTCCTCTTCAATATTCATAAACCTTTTCATACAGCTCCTTCGATTTTCCTTTCTTCTTATATTTCATTTGATTCAATTGTGCTTTCCTTGGTATTCCTCTATCATGGCTGCTAATTATGTATTGCTACCAGACAAACTATTTTACAGAATGGGACCCTTTTTAAATATTTTTTACAACCAAAACAAATAACACATAACATTTAACGGGTGTGTTTATTTAATCCATCTCAAACAATATCGCCCCGACACCGAGATCCAGCTACTGTACGAATAAAATCAAACTGTAAACAAAAATGTTTATTTTTATTCTATTTTAAGTGTCTATTTCTGAGAGAATAATTTAATTAACGATTATTTTTTAATTCCTTAAAACACCCATTCTTACTTTCATCACTTTTGACATTGAAAATCCTTTGTTCTTATTTTGCATCTAAATTAAATTCACAATGTCATAACTTTTAATGCTATTCAAAACATTTCAACAAAAACGGTTCCTCAAAAAACTTTATCGGACTTCTTATTCTGACATTCTAATAAAATGGTTCTAATTTACATAATAAAATGGTTGAACTGATTTACACAGATACTTTATTATATTATATATTCGTAATATCTAAGAAATACATTTTTGACTTTCATGCAAAATGTAATATAATATTTTTGCAAGGTTCTATGACTTGAAAATATTATTCAATACTGCTAACATTAAAAAAAAACTACCTTTGCGTTGTATTAAATTTACGTGCATACCATCACGCCATATCCCTTTTCGGTAAAATTAGGAGGACAGATCCATCCACGAAGACAGCCTTTTTCTCTTCATATATACTGCTCTGTCTCTCATAATCCCCTTTCAATCTTTATCACTATACAACTTCTTCGCTTTCCATTCATCTCAAACATAAAATTAATTTGTTTTGTAAAATTTTCTCAACCCATTCTGTAAATATGCCTAAAGCATAATAATGATATTATTAATAAAATGACAATTTATATAGTGCCGTTTAGAGTAGGCTCCTGTTAAGACCACTCTAATTCTGGATTCGAACACACTACATAATATGTACATATTATTGACAGGGGGTTTAAGGATACCAATGACTTCGGTTATATCTATTCTTTCAAAATACGAAAAAAACCATGCTGGTGTGTTCCGATCGTCTAGCTTCAGTGTACCATCGGGTCCAGTCCAGCGATGTAACCGGTCAATTTGAAGTTGTCCAACGGCTCACTTTCTTAAAAAAACTCCACTGTATAACTTCGCTTTCCAGCTAAATTGACGCTGGACTGGCATGGGCATCATCAAGTTCGAGGCACAGCAACGTCGACTATAGTTAAAATATTAGAAAAAAAAGTACAACGTAAGAATAAGACAGCAGTAGCTGCGGAATCAGATTACGAACTTCCCCGCATCTATTTATGTTTAGATAAACATATTTGTATACCATCTCATTATTACTTTATTTTTTGTACGATCATTATCTTCTGAAAAGTGTTGAATGTAAGGATAAGAAAGCAGTAGCTGCGGAATTAGATTATGAACTTACCCGCATCTGTATATGTTTAGATAAACATATTTGTATACCATCTTATTATTACTTTATCTTTTGCACGATCATTCCCTTCAAAAAAGGGTTGAATGTAGGGATAAGAAAGCAGTAGCTAGGCTACGAACTTCTCCGCATCTGTATATGTTTAGATAAACATATTTGTATACCATCTTATTATTACTTTGTCTTTTGTACGACCATTCCCTTCTAAAAAGTGTTGAATATAGGAATAAGAAAGCAGTAGCTAGGTTAGGAACTTCTCCGCATCTGTATATGTTTAAATAAACATATTTGTATACCATATCATTATTAGTTTATTTTTTGTACGATCATTCCCTTCTCTTTCATACATCGTTATTCTTCGTAAGATACGCATTGGTACTACGTTTATTCCGCTCTTATAACTTATTTTTATTCGCTTTTATTTGGCACTAGCATACCACTATGCAGAATAATTTGGCGAAAACAATACTAAATGCACCGTTAACCAGCAATGTGACTTTTAATGTATTTGTCAATCTTACCATATCTCGAAAACATGCTTCCCAAATCGCAAAATTCCTTGCAAAAAACTTTCTACTGTCTTTAATTGTTCCCATATATTAAAAACACTCAAATAATCATATTTTTCAACAACCATAAATTTTGACTTATTTATAGTGATTTGTTTTTAATTGGTTTAAATAGGCTCATCAAAGTCGATTCGATTATTGAATGTGGTTTGTTATTATTATTCCTAACAAAATAATATATTTTAATAATTACTTATTTGTACGTGACTGAGTGTTCTACTGAGTACCTACTCATGATGGTTAAACAAGATATATATGTTTACTTTGATCATAGATTATTAGTTTGATTTTTCTAATTTCAGCTTTCCATGATCAAAGAGAACATAGATTTTATCTCAACAACAGGATTAATGGAATCTATGTTCTATTTACAAGAATACATAATTCAAGAACTCTTTGAATGGTGTATTCTTGTAAATGTTAAATATCATAATATTGGAGAAAGAATGCATCCTACGAACTTTTTTTTATTGATACTGTATTAGTGAGTATTGAATAAATGTATTTATGCTTCATCTTAACATTTCATATCTTTCTTTTTTAATCAGCATTGCAATGTTTTATCCAGCACAAATGTGTTTCCGGTTTTCTTACATTTTTATATCAATACACCCTTTTTACGGTCTAGAAAAGAACACTCGAGTTTACTAAAACGTTAAATAAAAATAGTGATGTTAATAAAAATATGACAAAATGTTCCTATTTTTAATAAGGGCATACGAGAACAATGCAATCAAGCAGGCTTTTTGTTATCTGGCAATATCTTTCAATTATTCAGAAGGCTATTGAAAGACTGGAATGTGATAAACACAGATTGAGATATTTTTTATTTTTGTTATTTGAGTATGATTGTATTGTAATTACTTTGGAAATTCTATTGAATTTGATTTTTAGCCAATGTGAGAATGACACGAAACAACCAGAAGTGGTACTGCAGTGTTTTTATAAATACACTTATCAAACCCAGTTCGGCAAATAAATATAAGTTTCAAAACACCCAAGACTCACGATCGCCGTGATCTAATTGGTAAAACGCCCAATAAGTCTACCAACCTCAGGGTCGCTAGTTCGATTCTCATTGGTACTCAGATTTTTTTCAAGCGTTCCAATCTGGTTTTCACATGAGGCTTCTAAATCGTTTTTAGTTGTATTACACTTCCGTTGTATATACTTCGCCCTAGCGGACTTATTTTCATATGACAACCTATTTCAACCAATCAGTTAGATGTTACAGAGACTGTAAGTGAAAACCAAACTGAAACTCTTTCACAAAAATCTGGATACTAATGGAAACTGGCTAAACACACAATCACCAATTGGGTCGTGGAAGTCGTTTCCCTGGTTGGTTTGCACTAAGCCCGCCAAGTTATACTGTATGTATTTAAAGTGTAATACTCATATCTACACAACCAAAACAATGTTTTATTCATTCTTACATAAAACAACGGAATGCTTAATTTTTTTTTATCGTTTTTCAGCTGAGTTGCATATAAGCACTTTATCAATTAACTGATGAGTTGGTTTACAGGTAAATTGCTAAAAATAATTTGCTCATTAACTAATGGTTGGTTCATTGCTCATTTATTGATGGTTGGTTTGATGATTGCTGGTCTAAAAATCACTTCGTCATCCATTTGCTGATGAGTTGGTTGACAGGTGAATTGTTAAAAAGTACTTCATAATCTATTTGCTGATGAGTTGGTTTACAGGTGAATTGTTAAAAAGTACTTCATAATCTATTTACTGATGAGTTGGTTTGCAGATGAGTTGTTAAAATCATTTCGTCATCAAATTACTGATGAGTTGGTTTAAAAGTAAATTACTAAAAAGCACTTCATCGTCTATTTACTGATAGGTTGCTTTACAGGTATGTTAAAAAAGCACATCATCAATAATATTATTTCATCGTCCATTTACTATAAATTATCTTACTAAAATAAAATACATTTAACATGACCTGAAAAAAGACTCAATATTTATATAGAAAAAAGATTCAATAACTGAATAAATATTTTATACATAGTGATTGAAAGTACACGCAACATGAATTGAAAGTATACGCAACATGAATTGAATATAAAAAAACTGCTCGGAAAGGTTTTATAAAATAAATGACAAAATTTTCCAATGAAAATGTGAGATATCGCGTTAAGTAGGAGACGCTAAGCGCACACAGGCCAAAGCGTACAGCACAATAAGTTGCGTAAATGTCAATCAATGTCAATGGAATTTCAGCGGGGAATTTCTTTTGTGAAAGGCTCGTCAAGATTATAAATGATTCAGATTTCGCAATGTCTTTTCATAATGAACCATACATTTTCCATTGACATATGGCCAACGTGAAAACTTTACACCTTTGAAATATTTTACGTAGTGAAAATGACATAATAATTCCGATTGACCATAATAATTGATAGAACTTAAGTGAATCTATCACTTGCCAGAGTAATAAAAAAACCTGGGATTTTTTTTGCATTTCAAACTTTACTGATGCTTTTTGACTACATAAATTGCAATGATATTTTAAATGCCATATAAATATGTTATATTGCATTCCACTTTCATTGTATATAGGTTTTATTGCTTTGTGCCAATCTCTTCCAACCTACAAGAAAGGTGTTAAAACATAACTTGTTTTACACTTCCGTTGTATACAGTGCAAACCTGGCGGACTTATTGCAATGTGGAAATCTCCAATCAATCAGAAATATATTGAAGACTTATTGAAAAATAGACTAGAACTCTTTTAAAAAACGGGAATTTTGTGTAACAGTTTCAACCAAGAGTTTGTGGTTTCGAATCCCATTGTAAACCAGATTTAAAAAAGAAATCAAGTCTGATATTCACTAAAGGTCTCTTTACATATTTCTAGTTGTTTGGAAGAGATGTCCACACGGTAATAAGGCAGCTAGCTTTTACTGTATACAACGGAAGTGTGATGCAATACAAACAAAGAAATTCTGAGCAATATCTGTTGAATCCAGGAATAATTATAAAATACAAATAAAATTAAAAACTTCCTAATAGGTATTATTTATTTAATTAACGCTTTCTATTTATTTAACACTGGCAAATACATCTGGTGGATTTAGTTCACGGTTCTGTTAATGATTCATTTATTTGGAAAATAAATAATTATGGGAATAGACTCGTACATAATGTTTTTCCATTCAACGAATTCAAATTCGATTCAAACTAAATATCATTGTATGCGCGAATGAATTTGCTATAAAGTATTTTTTTCAAGACTGTTCAGTTTTCTTCCCGTTGGCAAACTAACATAGCTGTATTCACATTTCATTGAATAGGAAAATATTATTTTTGCTCAGTGAGCGCTCATGTAGCAGAAATCGCATTATCAGCTGCGCACTGATAGTTCGTTTGACCGTTTCACATCCTCAGGCCTGGTTTAAGTGCCGAGAGAGCGTTCTCGTGAAAGAAGCAGCATATCAAAGTAAAGGCTATATTTACTGGTCATCATCATGATACCATACACATTTCATTAAGAACACAAGGATGCCATTAAAACGCCTCCGGTCCATAGACCGGCAATCCACATCCTTTCAACTTTACTGAACATATTATTTAATCTTTAAAATTCAGAATAGACTTTCTATCTGTGAGTCTCAAAGTATACCACATCTCTTTGGTCACATTGCTCGCAACTATAATTTAATAATTTTCTCATTGAATACGGAAGGAAATAATTAGGGAAGTATGTTAACTTACCACTAGAATCCAAAAGTTGCCGACCTAAACAAGTTAAAACCCGTATGGGCAGATACCACACCCGCTACGTCAGTATGTACTACGCTGTTCAGTGTCTACTCCAGTTGTTCTTAAGCCGAATGCTCGATTAATGGGGTCGAAGACCATATTGTCTCCTGTCCGTGTTCTTCAATACCTCAGCATCAGCATGTTGAGGATTTCCATAAAAATGAAAAAAAAAATGCCTTTAAAGATTAGGGTGGAGTAGAAAGATATAGGATCTGGAAGGAGCTTAAATGTTAAAAAACTCCCTTTCGACACTGGCTACAAAAATCAGGTAGATATCACCTGTGTGTGAAAGGAAAGGATGTTTCCCGTTTTTTGGTACCCTGTAGGTACTCCACCATTTCTCTCGAACAAATTGCATGATTTTATTGGAAATATTTCATCACACGAAAGTTACGACATGACAGAACTTCCGCAAGAGGTAGTATTTATATCAAAATGTATCGTGTAAAAGCTACTTTTTACAAAATTCATATTTAACACTTTCGGAGACATCCGTGTTCAGCAAATCGTTAAATTCTTTCAAATATATATTTTATATCTATATACATATCACGTTACATCCCTTGCGGGATAGGCAGATAGAAGTGTTCCATTCTAGAAGTGTTCTATCCAAACACACAACTCTCTCTTCCTCTACATTCAAATATCTCGTCATGCACAATATCTATAATTCATACTCCTCGCTTTACCTTATTTAAAACCTGATCCAGCAATGTTTTTCTCAGTGTACCTCTTCCACACACATCTTACACTTATGATTTGTATATGTGCTTAGTAATTATTTCGTCATTCGTTCTCTCCATATGGCCAAAGTATCTTAACACTTGCCACCCTGTGATGGATAGCGAGTGACCAGGACTTATATTTTATTTGATTATTCGACGTTTTAATACATAATAACATTATTTTTATAGCTAATGACAAAAAATAACCTAGCAAATTTTGCATAATTTTAATTTAAAATATACATCTTTCGCTGGACGTTTAGCGTCCATCACCGTGGCTGGCGGAATTTTTTAGCACAGTAAGGCAAGTGTTAAAGGTCCTTTTCCACTTTACTCACAATATCCATTTTATCCATGAATTCATTTCTGATGTCTTTATTTCACCTTCTTTTATACTCGAATGCTCCACAAATTTTCCATTTCCACAGCATCAATCTTACTTTTATCCTTATTCTGTTATCTCCAAATTTCACATCCATACTTCAAACATAACATGTATAAAAATGTAGGTCAAACAAATAAAAATTATTTCTATATTAATTCGTTTCTGAGTATTTGCATTTAAGCTTACGAATGCAAACAATTTTTCGAGATTCAGTTATTTTTATTAGCCCAGAGTCGGCTCTGCGTACAGGAGCAATTAGAGTTTGTCCGGGCCTCCTGTAATTATGCCGTCACAGTTCTGCCATTACATTCACCAAAGGGAATCGCCATGCTCGACAACCGTAATTATATTCAATTAGCATTATCCATCAATCCGTGGTCAACTTGTCATTCTTTAGAATTAAATGCATGTTCTCGCTTGAATTATCGAATAATCACGCTAAATCATGCCAATTAATAACCAAAATTAAAGAAAATTTTGAATATATTACTACATTTGATAAAATGAAAACTGTGGGAATTTTCTATAGAAAACTACAATAAAAAGAAATTAGCTATGGATATTTTACTGTCTTTAAAATTGCACTTAAAATTGGAATTGATGTTCAATGCAATAAAAATGCTGTATTGTTTCATTTCCGTGTCCGGATCATCAATTGTCAATTATGCCACAATATTTCAATACAAGGCAATAATAATAATCACACCATAATTCGCAACATTTAACGCATATTTCGTTAACCTTTCTTTCAGTTGACCCTACGTGTTTTATTTTATTTTATTGGATTGATTTATGTAATCTTCATTTTTACTGTTTAAAAAAGAGAAAAAAACACTTTTAATTAAATAAAAAAAAACGATTTATATACAATAATAGCAGTGCATGTTAATAACACGTGATTTAAGGATATAGAAAATATTAATATTTTGTATCCTGAAAAAACAATAAAAGTAGGCTATTTTGACAGAAATTTCTGACAAAAATCACCTTGTTAACACATATACGAACCAAACAAACGATCCACGAAGACACCTTTATGTACACTTGTCATCACCCGTGAGATACAAATTGAGAAATCATATCTTCAAAAGAAACGTTAAGCTTAAGTTTTTTCATGACAGAAACCATATTCTTCTAGAATACTTCTTAATGGGGATGACAATAGTGACTACGATATAAAACTCCTTGCAGGTATTTGAATATTGGTAGGAGGATTCAGTGGTAGGCAAAATGTTCACATAGCGAAAAAAGAATGAACGATACGGAATCATAATGAAGTTAGTAGAATGTGATAATCCAGAGCAATAGTTGCTAATACTTCGAATCCTAACCACTTCATTCAAATCTGATTCATTTTTATTTCCGTGTGCAAACCATTAATTATCAATTATGCCACATGGAAGGCACCAGAGATCTCCCTATCGTTCGTATCAATCAGAACATGTAGTCCTGATACTCGGACAAGTTAGCCCTACAATCACATCCAATGCTACTTTTGTTTAAGAAAACCCTTCTGTGCATGTTCACGTCACATCTAGCAACATACAAAGCTGAATACGTCTGGATGAAATTTCATAACATAATAATCAATTTAGACTGCGAACAATTTATAAAGAAAATTTCTTTGTATTATACTTGTACGAGTATGTAATACAAAATATAATTCGATTGAATTTTGAACATCGTCGTATTTATTTTTATGGTACAAGTAAGTTAAATATAAAATTCCATATTCGGTTTAAGGATTGACGTCAACATTTTACAAACTTTTTAAGACAAACTAATACTTTTTAAAGTTGATATCTTCTCGAAAAGCCGAAATGAGATATGTCGATCCGGATATTTAGACTTCCGAAGCAAATAATCTTTATATTTGTTCAAACAAAAGACCTCGCTAACTTAGTCACTTTGAAATTTCCCAACGTAAATCTTTGGCAAAGTTTCTTCAGAAGTTGAGTCCATTTCACGGATTGCCAAATTTGATATAACCAGGATCACAATTTACAACAACTCTCTTCGATCAATTATAACTTTGCTACAGTAAATTAATGATGTCGTTAGCTAACATTGTTATCAAGTTGTTTATTTTTTCAAAAGTCTTACTTCTTGAATTACAGTAATTTAAAACAACAAAGAAAGCGTTTTCTTACATTGCTAATTTAAAATGAAGATTTGTTTCCTAAATTTTTTTCAAAAGATTTCAGATAAACATTTTCGTATTTGTCACACAATGTACAAAATAAGTATGTTTCTAAGAATTATTAAAAAAGGGACATCTACCATAAGAAGCATTGATGGAAGTAATACAGAGTGTGAGTTTAAAATATTCCTTGTAAGCTGTATGAGGACACATGTTCTTATTAACAATCAAAATTTAAAGATCTAATTACTAATTGAACTAATGACAATAGCTTTTGAAAAAAGGTAGTCTTTCTAACAAAAATGTAACAATTTTACATATTTAGAAGTTTTTAAATGTTTTTCTTTGTTAATATTCATATTACCGTGCAATATTTTAGGGAAATTTTAACCGCAAGAAATAAATAATTTAAATAAAAAAAACTGCAAAATTAAGCTAAAAATTCACAATTTTCTTATCTTTTTTTTTTCCTGTAAAATAAATTTTATTCCGTGTTTGCATACATTTTTACCTTTTATGCAAATTTTATTCATTTTCCAAACCAAAGTACCAACAACGGAGAATTTTAATGGTCTTTACTTTTCGTTTGATGTTTACTTCCCCTATTTACTTTTATCTCTTATTTTGTGTGAATAAAGTATGTGAAATTAAAAAAAAAGGACTTTTCCAGAGTGTACGCGATATATTTTACCCTCAGAGGTGTTTTCTGACCTTCAAGGTTATCTGGTTTTCCATTACTCGACAACCTTTTTTGATCGAAACCTCATATTTTTTTGAGAGAAATATATGACTCCATTCACGTTTTTGGCACACAAAAAGGCAAGTTTTACCTTAAGATATAAAAACAAAATGGTTCAATTTATTATTAAGGTAAGATAAAATACTAAAAAAATAAAGAATTAAACAGGGCAAATCCAATATATATTATGTTGTTTACGTATCTATTCACAATATATAGAACAATGGACTCTGAAAAGACTCATTGGGTTTTTATTGTTTAATAAACAATGAATA